>JAUYWI010024231.1:0-18752 GCA_034780595.1 Parotoplana pacifica
TGATATGAAATATACGAACATTTTATATTGCTCAGGCTGTGATTATGCCTAGCTGATGTGGCCCAACAAGGCCGAAACAGCTGTCCTGAGCTATCATTTGCGAGTAATGTGGATAAGTAGTATTTTTTTATACCTGTTATATTAATATTGCTCTTAATACATTCCATAAAAATATACTTCGACAATTGATATATAGAAAATAGCTAAGTTTAGAATCGAGTCGTAGAAATAAATCTAAACTAAATTATATAAAGAAAATTGCACAGATTAGTGTCAACAATATTGACTTTTCCATGATGTATATGTAATATATAAATAATGTAAGTAGAGATCATTTGGGGAAAAGAAAATTAGTTATATTTCTAATATTTTATAGGCTACTTATTTTTTAGTATCTTCTGAACAGATTGATTTTTGCATTACAAACATGGCGTAGAGAAATCGATCGATAGAAGTCGGAAGGGACAGCAACAAATCAATTCTCTTTTAAATAAAAAAACAAAATAATAATAGCCAAAATTTGCACTTCACTTAAACATAAAATGTTTAAAAATCATGATTTGGCAAAGACATTTTGAAAAAAAATTATTAAAGGAAAGCGAACTGGATACAAGTTAATTTACTTGGTAATGTATGATGCTTTGTTTTGTCTAATTGTTCCAGAGCCTGAATATTATGTATAATCCATTTGTACATGCATTTTGTTGAAGTAATCATCTTCTTCCGCTATCTTATGCCTATTTTGCATTTATAAAAAAAGGTTAATAGCTAGCAAAATTGTTTATCTTATTAGAAAAACAAAAATAAATCTATAAATTACCCAATTATCTAAAAAAAAATTTTTTTCAAAAAAGGTTTCAAAAAATCTATAGCATACCTAGGGAAAATACTCAGGTGTAAACAAGGATTTGTAATGACAAAATGAAACGCTGTGGTAAAAGCAGCAATATGATTTTTGATGACAATTGAAAAAAGAAAACATGAAATATTCCGTTGGGGATTTGGAATATCTTTGATATTATAACTACTAGAACTACGATTAGATTGCTGTATAATTGACATTATCATAAAACACCGGATTTCCTGTAAATTCGAAGCTAAGTACACATAAACAGAATAAAGTTGCGGTTTCGAAATATTTTTGAAACAAAAAAAATGTTAATAGAAAATAACTTTCAATTAACAATTATTACTTGTGCATACCTCTATGTGAGGAAACAGGTTTTCCAACATATTTTTTCTGAATATCTTCTACGTTCTCTTTTCTTATTGCAATTTTTCCTTTCTTCTATACTCTGATATGAAATATACGAAAATTTGATATTGCTCAGGCTGTGATTGTTCCTAGCAATATGAATAAGTAGCATATTTGTATCAAAGAATACCTGTCTTTGTATTATTGCTCTTAACACATTAATTGGCCAGGACCAGCTTTGCCAAAGTGAGTACCCTTTAATAAGAAAACAGGCTTTCTTTTGAAAATCTTCTATTTTCATTTTTCTTATGCAACTATTGCAAATTTTCCTCTCTTTTATACTTTGATATGAAAATTTTATATTGCTCAGGCTGTGACTGATGAGGCCCAACAAGGCCGAAACAGCTGTCCTGGGCTATCATTTGCGAGTAATACGAATAAGTAGTATATTTTTATCAAAGTATACCTGTATTTTAAAATAACTTTTACATTTGTGTTATTAAAAAAGAATAAGAATGTTTAAAGTAATAAATAAAACTCAACGCATAGCATAGCATACTATATGGAAACTAAATTCATCTAAGTTTTGCAAATTATAAATAAACAAAAAGTTAGCTGCATTTTTCTCTTTTCTTTTCCAAACAATCAGAAATTAAAATTATCCGAAAATTAAACTGCAGCCTATCAGAATTAATTATGCACTTCTAAAATTATCATCTCCACATGCAATTTAGATCTTGTATGCTAACACATCACAATAATTAATATGGAAAGAATTCTAACTAATTTTAATAGATACTATTAAACCTTAAAAATGAATCGATAAATTCACAGATTACATACATCGGTACTTGGCATAAGGTTTGCAATCACTTGATGCTGTAAAACTATTTAATGGGATCAATAAGTTATACTTATATTATTAATTAAATGAAAACAAACTTTTATGGCAAACGTTAGATTTTAAATTTAATTAAGTCTCCACATATTTGTACGTATACACAAGTTAGAATAAATAATATTTCTAACCATACCTAGCTAGCTACCGAAATAATTTGCCTCACCACCTGAAATTTATACAAACAATTTTCTGAAAGCAAAATATTCCATATAGTGGCATTGTTAGTTCAACGGTTTTTTGTTAAACCAAAAGTAATTGACTTTAATGTTCAATTATTTTCTATACAAATAATAACTGTTTAGCAAACTATACAACAAATCGAAGTTTTAAAGTGGCAAGCGATGTTTATTGTTTTTGTTTTTTTCAGGAAGCATCATGGAAACCATTTTGAGAGAGAACTATAGATACGTGCAATATTGTTATCATTTTATACGCATAATTTTATGTGCAATTGTTTTCATTCTATAGGATTTAAGAAGAAAAACGAAGAATCAACTTTGTATCTCATATTACAAAGGATTTATTATAGAAAGAAGCAAATTAATAATTATTTTATAAATGGCTAAGCAGTTTTGCAAAAATTATGTATCCTGTGTGTGAACTCGATGCTTAAAGCATGGCAGTAGGCATCTGCACAATTATCACTATTTTATGCAATTGAGGAAGAAACACGTTGTACTTAAGTATATACCCATGTGTAAATGTAAAATCAGATGAAATATTTGCTTTAGGAGAAGGTCATATATATAAATATATTGTTTTGGCTCTCAGGTTGCACCCGAATTTATTTATACTTATTAAAAGCTCCGAGGCATGACAATATAAATTTTTGGAACAGCCATTTTTTAAAAATTATTAGATCCTCAACAGAATATTAATAATAAAAA
The DNA here is from genome assembly GCA_034780595.1 of Parotoplana pacifica. Lineage (NCBI taxonomy): Eukaryota > Metazoa > Platyhelminthes > Proseriata > Otoplanidae > Parotoplana > Parotoplana pacifica. Next base: position 2,984 of record JAUYWI010024231.1, read on the forward strand.
AATTGCAAAATTACTCATGAATATAAAAGAAATAGCCTGCATGTTACATAAAGGGACACAAAAATATTTTGTTTTAGGTCTATAACTCTGAAAATGTCTTTTAATTTCTCCCAATAATTCACACAATTTTCCTTTTATTGAATGTACCATTATATTAGCAAAACATCAATACTTTTATCTCCAAATTCAAAAACGACTATGTTTGTATAACATAAAATATATACCAATTAGCTTATTTGATTACAAGCTTTATGAAAAAAACATTGTGTTCTCAAATTAAAATTCTGGCTGATAGTTTCATGTGTATTTTCATTAAAAAAATAATTGAACTGTTAAAATATATGTAGATACTATCACGAATAGGTAACTTAGAAATTACATTAGAGATAAATAAGTGAACGCCGCATGTTCGCCTGTGTTTTTCTGTCAGAGCTATAATTATGAGGCAAAATGTTCTAACCGACCTTCATATTCCATACATAGACCAATTGTTGATATAAAAATAATTTCACACAATAACACAGAGGGGAATACAAAGTTTAGTCTATGCACTTTAGGGAATAAAACCTGCCTATATTTAAAGCGAACACAAGTAGGTATTTGCATGAATGGTGGCTAAATAAAAATAAATCATTAAAGATTCCGAAAACAGTAACACAATATTGTCCAGAATAAAAATAAATAGATAGAATACAAAAACAAAACATTGTTAGTTTTAATTTCGCCATCCTTTGAGAATTTATTTCTGATTAAGGTACCTACCTACATACATAGATGCCAAATTGTCGTTTGCATCTGACACTACTTTCTAATCAAATCAACATGTGCCTACTAAATACGTCCTGGCAACTTGTATGTCTGAGTAGAAACCGTCTGAGTCAATGACAAACACTTTAATCTTCTAAGCCTACGTATAGAGCACAGAGGGTTTTATTTACACTTTCGGGAACGAAAAATCTGATGGTTTTATTTTGTTACTACTACTATGGGAATGACAAAAAGAAATTTACAAGCGCAGCATTCCTGCAAATGGCCCTTTCTCTGTTAAATTTCTATCTCCCAAATAGTCGGAGCCTAAAATTCAGGGTACTGACTGCTGTTGAGGTTACAAGTAATTTAAAAAATTGGCGTGATCCTACATGCACAGAATATTTTATGATATTTTTATTAAAAATATGATTAATTTCAAAACTACTTGCCAGTAAAATACATAACTTTATTAAAAAAATCCATTACCCGGAATTTTAACTTCGATTTTTTGGGAGATCAGAATTTAACATAGGAAGTGCCATTTGCTGCCCTGGGCCCTCTCAACTCCAGGAATGCTATTATATCGGTAAAAACTTTTTTGGAATCTCAGTATATTTTTATCTTATCAAACAATAATAGCACCATTTGTAAATGTTACACCGCAAACAGCATTTAATATCCTATATTATTAAAATTTGGCGGAACAGTTTATAAAAGTTGTCTATTTCAAGGTCATTTTAAGATATCGGAAAAAGATTACATTAATTTTAGATTTACCAAAGCTAAAGCCAAACATACTCACATAGACATTAATATATAATGCTAATCAGTTTCTTTTTCACACTAATTAGGACAACGGCATTTTATAAACATTTTAGACAGGCATTCAAGATTTAAAAAATAAGTTTCTCCTTATTTTATAGTTGTGAATAAAAGTGTGTGTATTTAAACAATAGGATGATTTTGTGCTGTTTAGTAAAATAAAATATTGGTTTTCTTTATATACATAGGTACATATGTAACCAGTTATAAATCGATTAAGCAAACATTCGATCAGTCAGTAAGCATTGATATTAGGATTCAACATCAAAATATTTTTCTTTGGTATCTATCTATGACTGACAATTTATACACAAGGTGAATCAAAAGTCGAGACTTCGACCTGATAGATTTTTTACAAAATTTCCTAACCAATCGCTAAGTAGAATTATGTACTTAGCGATTGGATAAGAACATTTGTAAGAAAATTCGTCAGGTCGAAGTCTCGGCTGATCTAAAATGGGTTCAGAAAATAGTTAAGACTAAGAAATTTCTTAAGACATAACTTCGACCTCACCCATTATATTAGCTTTAAATGATTTAAAATAGTCTATAACCACTTTCTGAATCATTTCTAGTTATTTTGAAATAAATCCATGTAATAAAATTCAATTTCAAATCTGATGTATCATCTAAAGCTGGTCCTGAAACATGTATGTAGACTTTGGATCAATATTTGATGATTTTAAAGAGATCCTAATAGATCTAATTAATGAACAAATTCACCAAATTTAAACGTATAGTCTAATGAAATGCCCAACAAAATTATTATCCAGAATACAAAACCACTACAATATAATTATTCAATTGAAACAGCAATTGTTGAATTATACAATGACTTTTCTATAGCTTCTGATACCAAACAACTAATTACAGGATCAATTTATATAGATCCCAGTACAGACTTTTGAAATGGTACATCACTTGCGCTTAAATAAAAAACCTATTTGCATTAACAAACAAATTAGTAAAGATAGACATTATGGTGTTTATATATTTTATTTCTAACTGGACTGTTTCGTGGGTTTTGATTTTGGATGAACTAGATAGTACTTTCAATCACCAAGCTTGACTGACCATATTATCATGATTCAGCTTGGGTGTAGAACAAGATGCACATGATTACATAGTTTTGAGTCGATCTTGAAAAGTTGTTGTTTTATGTTGAAGCCATATATTTTTACAAATCTTTTGGTTGGATTATTTTCATTTCTATGGAGTTAGTACTGTCGAAGGTTTTCAACAAGATTTTAATTTTAATTTTATTAATTTTGTGTGTTTGCTGCAGTAAAGATTTCATTCTACATTTTGAAGCACATACATCCGCAAATTAAGTTGTTTACTATAATCAATGTAATAGTTTTGAATATGTTGGATTTGACAAATTAACGCCTGTTGTAGCCACTAAATTAAGATGAATAAAACGAGCAATAAAATGGAAAAACTAGAGTCTCAACTTTTGGTCTCAAAATAATAGTTGATCACCTTTCTTTGACGCGAGTTGATCATTTTTATTTTACCTTTAAATAAAAAACCATTAACCCCGGTTGTACCACAGCCAAAATTAATATTTTTCAGTGTGGAATATGATGAGATTAACTTTTGATAAACAAATAAATCTTCAATTGCTTAATCTTTACAAAATCAAGAAATTGTAACACGGTGAAGCTCTTTAGATATTTTCAGTGCTGTTAGTCCAAAATAAATGACAATAATAAAACTAACAATATACAAAAAATGTTTTATCGATTTATAAATAGAACATGATATTATCTTTTATCTAATACAGCATATTTTGACATTAAAACTGTCTTTATTCCATGTAATTTCATCACAAATAGAATTAATTCTAAAAAATAATTAAACAGAAGCAAATTTCATCAAACGGCTTAAATTTGAACATTTGCAACATACCTACCTAAATTAATTAAAATGTATACGTCTTCACTACCTGATTATTTAACTTGTCAGCAAACTGTTACGTTACTTTTAGCGAGATAATCATGGATATTTTATGGTGTTTTTATAACATATTATTTTATTATCAGAAGTTGTCCAAAATAAGAACCGATAATATTAAATGAATTTTGATCAAACCAATTTTAAGACAGGAAGTTATTCAGTATACATTTTTTAGAAACAAATACACTTTTATTTGCTTTCTTGCAGTAGGTATATAATTATTTAGCTATATTCTCTCATGAATATTGTTTTCCTCACAATTCAATGTGAAATCATTTTAGCATTACTCAACTGTCTGTAGTGTACCTTTTACTGAAGTAACCGCAATTTGAGGATGAAATTGATCCACTTAAAAGACGCTATAATGATCTACTAAGCAATTTAGCTAAAATTTTATAAATATATTATTCTACTTGTTGTTGTTGATTTTTTTAAAGTGCATGCACGCATGTAAGTCAACACTCTATTAGCTACCGAAAATATTGAAAACTGCATGCACTATCATTTATGAATGGAGATTTTATATATCAGATACCTTCCATAGTTAAAAATAGACAAAACCGGGAAAAAATAGATAGCAACAATAATATGATACATTGTAAGTATTCACCGTTTTAAAAAATAATAGCCATTTTTTTATATATACCAATAGACACAGTAGTTAGTTAATTAAATTTGCACGGCAAAGAAAGATTTTAATTAAGAATCATATTATATGTATTATAAAATAAAGTAGATAACAATGTCATGGTAACATAAAACAATAAAATAGAATCAAAATGTCTAATATTAGATTTAATTAAAATGCGGGTAATACACTAAAATCTCCTACACAATTTTGTGATACTATTGTTGGTAGGTTAACCCTCAAACAGCCACCTGCTTACATTTGTAAGATCTCAAATTCAGACTGCTGCCATTTTTTTCGAAGTTTCATTTCCATGTGTCTAAACAGAGAGTAATTCTTGTCTCTAATAGCTAAATATGACATTTTTGGCTCGACTGCATAGAAAATTAGAGTCACTTCAACTTCATCCGTCCACCTGCTTACCTTTGTAAGATGTACAAGATCGACAAAAAAGAAATGCGACCTAACGTTTTTTATACAGAAAGAAACAACTGTCTTTTCTCTCTCCAGGCCTGCCCATCCCTCCAGATGGCCCAGTCACTCAATTTTAAGCACTTCGTAAAGGATGTTCTATTGGACCTATTTTAATCATTCTTCTTTTATTAGATGCGCCGTAGTCGAATTTGGTGGGGTAGCCGATACGAGAATCCTGTTCAACAATCAGATATGCCTTTTATAGAGGTTTTGTGTCAAGAAATCGAGGTAAAAAAGTTGTTGGTATTGCCTGAATTGTGCAAAATCTGGATTGATTCGCTCTGTGCGCTTAATTTTAGTTTTTTCGGTATAAGGTTTCTGAAGACAACCTTAAAAAGTGTTGGCAGATTAAAAAAACAATAGCGGACGGAAAAACATTCTAAAACTAGTTTTCCCATTGATCCCCCAATTTCTTTTGAAATTTCGTTTCAATTTTCACAATAGAAAGAGCAGGAAAATTTTCAAAACAAAAATGTCAAATCCATGAAATGACAATAAAAATACTCTGTAATCTGAACATAGATATAGAATAATAACAGATGCCGCGATATCAGAATAACAAATTGCGATACACGCTTTATTAGGGTATACAGTTATTGATTGTGTTACATGAAAAAACACAGAGAGAAAGTAACCAATAGGAGTTAACTTTCTTTCATTAACTCCTATTGGTTGATTTCTCTCATACTGTTTTAAAGATTCTCAAAACGTAACACATAAAAAGCGTGTATCGAAATTTGTTATTATTCTAAATACCAACTAACTAAAAGTATGTTTTCTTCTTCGAGTAGCGGCACTCCGAGGAAATCTATCCACCTATCGGGACATCGAATGATGTCATCACAGTATCTAAGATCCCTTTTAACTGTGATCCGCGAATTATGTGCTATTTCGCAAATACTACTTTTCAGTAGTATCAATACCCCGCGATCACCATGGGACGCAGCACATATTAATCGCAGGAGACAACCTCTTCACGATCCTTGGGCTAAGACCGGCTCTCTTGGGGACACAATGACCACTTATCAAGGGGGTCGGAGGTGGGTTGTCTAGTCCCTGAGCACTTTCGGGACCCTGTCCACCAAGTAACTTAAAGTGAGTCACGACCGGGTCTCGAACCGGGTACCTCGGCTCCCGATCCGTAGTCCAGCGCGCTACCCACCCGGCTACCGGTTGCTCGCTAAAGTTTGTTTGCAATAAAAGAAATTTTCTGACCAAACGAGAAATCAAACTTATATTAAGTTCAGTCCAGAACAACATAAACTTTAGTTAAATTTGGTCAGAAACTAAAGTAACAATAAAAAACACCTGCTTCATGAAACGAAAAAGATCAATAATTGTAATTAGGTATACTAATTATTTAGAGGCACTTCATTAGATATGGTTAACTACAACCATAAAAAGTTGGTACATAATTATTTATTATCGATACTGTCCAGTGATTAAAACTTGTCTTAGATGATCAATAATAGTATAAAACATGATTTATAACGAATTCCATCTCTCTCAAACGCACATGCCACATTGCTGTCTGTATACACAGTGATTCAAATACCAGCAGTATTTCTTGTCTGACATTTAAAATCATATAGAAAATAAGATTTATAAATCTTAACTATAATATAATTACCCGTTTTTATGTACAATTAGGCTAAAATGTTCTTTAGAGATTTGGTGAGGCGATTCAATAAATTTATTATAGATATTGTAGTTATGAATATTATCCACCTTCTCTCAGATATACATAAAGCAATTTCATATTGAATAAATAATTTTATTTACCACATCTAAAAGTAGAATGGCTAAATTTTTATTAAAACACTTGCAACAAATTTAGTGTTTGCAATTTAAACATTTATTTGAATACATTTTAAAAATAGCAATTTACGATGCATCATATTGTGGTGTGTAGTTAGCTAGAACATCTGCCGGCAATTGGCAAGGATGTGGTTTTCATATTCCCATAGTTAAATGGCCGGCTAAAGATAGAAAACTATATAATACGTACAAATATTGAATAAATAAAAAACAAAATTGCTGAATATTAAAACCCATAATCAAATCTGGGTCAATAAACATAATAATAACTAACAGAGAGATTACGTAAAAGTAGGTTAGAGATAAGAAAATATGTGCAGATTAAATAACTATTTATATCGCGCTGTGCAGTTAGTAATGGAATATTTTAATTTACAAAAATAAAATAAAAAGAATAAGCAACGTCAAGCTATTTTTAAATAATTTATATCTTTATAATATATTTACATTTTATTTCCTATGTATTGCACATTATGAAATAATAACAAATGGATTTTTTGTATAAATAACTAGCTGATAATAACAACAATAATATAGATGTCGAATATTTTCTGTAGCAAAATTAGCCCACGGTTATGGCTTTCTTGAAAATGATGTATTTCCAAAATAGATTTATATCCTAATACATAATTAATACTAAACCTAATTATAAGCATAATTACATTTTTCGACTAGTTGATGGCTTCTAAGTTCACATAAAGTAAACTATATTGCTGCTCTACCTACAGTTGGTTAGCACAGTTCCAGTAAGTGTAACGTGCGTTATGCAAAAGTGAAATAGCGACAAAAAAATATTTAACAATTCTATAGCTGAACCCAACATAACATGATAAAAAAAAGTAAAAACATGTTTGTTGTAGTAGAGGTATGTGACTCGAAGAGATCGGAAACAAAATTTAGAATAAAATTGATATCTGCTATCAAAATAAAACCAAACAGTCCTTTTGACATTTTAAGGCAAATTGATATTTAGAAAAAAACGTTCAGATCTTATGCCACAAAAATTGCATCAAATTAGCATGGCATCAATTTAAAATCAACATAATTTTGACAATTTCTTTGATTTTAATTTAAAAAAACAAAAACAGTCAGATGAAATTCAAATATCCGTCTACACAAAAGTCATAAACCTACCTAAATCTATTAACAATATGAAATCTATTTTTGCTTTTGTTTTTTATTAGTACGAGTATTTCGCCTTTCTTTCTTTGCCTCACTAATGTGCTTTTAAAATGTTGCGTCGTTTATTTCAATAACAGAGACATAACAAGGATTTATGACTGGGAAACCCCACATATTATAGTAGTAGAGGTAGGCATAAGTAGGTAACTCAGCCTGCGTTTTGAAACAATTTGAAACTGTTACGAGCTAAGTAGGTAATAGCTTTGAGATGCTGTTGTGTATATGTGTGTCTCTTGCTTCTGCTAATAATTTCGACTTGTTTACCTCACAAAATGTGATTTTTGAAAAAATAATGTTGTTCAGTCAATTTGTTTAAACAAAAATATAAATAGGAGGGGAGGATTTATGTATAAAAATTTACTTTTTACACTGGGGGTCATATTTCGATTTTCAATTAATAGGTGTTAATGAAATAGTGCAGGCATTCTTTTTTGTTGAAAAGCATTTAACTGCACACGTCTAAACTAAAGTTCCTTTTCTTTTATTACTTTACTATCATTTTATATACATAATTCTCTACGGCTACTGATTAGAGAATATGGTTAGACAACGCTATGATAATTGTTTTCGCACTGTGTTTTCATTATAAATTAAATCACTACGTCCCGAAACCTTCAATGCAAATAAAAGTAACTGAAATTTGCGAACCGAAATTCTCGCAACAAATACCCTCTTAGAAATCACTGTGGAACAAAATATGCTCACCATAGCTGGGCTGGACACCTACCAACGTACTGCTTTTGAAAAAAGTCAATTTTAGTATCCAGACATGTCTAAGTGCAACCTTTTAGCATACAGACAACCGTAAAGCCTAGTTATCCGTAATAAACCACCAGATACTAATAAAAAAGTATTGTATATTTCAATAAAATAATAATTGCCATGCAACGTTTAAAGTAAACAGAAACCTTAAAAATAAATTAAAAAAAAGAGTTACGGACAGTGCCTGTTGTTGTCACTAATTGCAGTGGACAGCCACAAATGTTAATAAATTTCTAATGTCACACGTAGATTAAATAATTCCAAATAGTGCCCAGGCGTGGTAACACACAACATAAAATATGTATCCACGAAATGCAAAGTCAATGTGGTTTAAATCTTACCACGGATATAACTTCGTCACTTAAAGAGAGGTGAAGATAGAAAAGTGTAGGGCAGGCAGGCAGGGATTTCATCTCCACTTGCCCTGGCCTGCATGGTGAAACAGTTGTGTGGTATATGCTGCAGTTCTACAACACGCATACCAATGGGGGGGTTACTGTCTTAGTAATGTCACTGTAATATTAAAACAACCCTTAAAGTGAGAGCTGCTTGATTAATTTGACAAACTTGGACTTTTTATATTATTCAATTTGCGTAAAAGTGCTTTGACGTTCTATCTACCGTTAGATGCCTTGATTACTACACGGTGTTCAAATAATAATAATAATAATAATATTCAGCAGAGATAAAATGTCTGGAATCAATATTGTGACGAAAGCGATTTTGAACAACCTTATTTATTGTGCAGCAGATTACAACTAAGTAGAAGTAGAGACAAAAAAGTATTTTTTAATATTCTATGAAATATCCAGCTATGATATACCTAATGTTAAACACATATTGTAATATGAACGCTAATCATTCATTATTAAAATACCAATTAGAAATAATTAAATCCGATAATCAAACCTTTTCGGAGCTGTAAATATTTTCAAATTGATAATATAAGGATCGGAAGCGCTTAATCATAATCAATACGTTGATTTAGAACATAAAATAGACCATTTAGTTTTGCAAGTTCAGTTTAAAGGAAAGATCGGCTTCTAAATAGTAGAAAGGCCAACAGTATTGAATGTCCATGGATACTTCAGGTATTAAATCCTTTACAAAAAGAATAGTCGGTCAACATGAGTTTCTTTTTCGTCTATTTGTCGGAATCATTTTACGCGCTCCAAGTTTACATCTTATTATAGCTTTAGGTGTACTTATATTATCTAATGTATTACATGTACCTACTAATGAATGCAGACCTGTTTCATATACATATAGTCAGTCATCTTATCAACACAGTGTAGATTTAAGCAAATCACAGAGAAGAGGAAACTCTTTGCCAACAAATATTATTAAGGCGCTCATTTGATAAATAAAAAGCAATCAATATTTTCAATAAATACAATAAAATCTGCACTGTGAACCAACAAATACTGATAATGAGATTCTGTGATTAATTGTATTGATTGAATACATAAGTGCAATTAAAATGGATTAACAGAATTAAATACATAAATTAGAAACATAAAATTTCGTTAAGCTAATGAACTCGGTGGCAGTTAGAAGCACCTGGGTATAATTTATCAAGTTGATGAATACCAAAATTGAATTTTTTTAGATAAAAGATGGAATACTACACCGTCGAATTGTTGGGATATATTTCTTCATTCTGCTTTAACCTTGTTGTATAAAAAAAGAGGGAGATTTGTTTATTTTAACAGCTGAAATACTATAATATACATATACATATACACATCCATACAGCAATAACAATTTTTGTTATCATAAAGTTTGACAAATTCCACCAGGGTTTATTTGTTTTATAGGTTTTCCTTTCTAACTGACTAAGCAGCCAAGCAAGCTACAGCTCGGAAGTTCGCCGAAGAGTACCAGAAACTAGATCTCTATACACGCGTGGCCTGGAAACCCAGTGTGATCACTGGAATGATCAAATGTCAACAGTAATAATCATTAAATCAATATATCCTCTCCATCAAAACAACAAAGTCAGATAAAGAATTTATTGTCATAAATTAAAAATAAAAGAATTAGAAATAATTCATTCTGAAACTCAAAATTAATTACTGAAACTTCAGACTTTCAAAAAATTAAAATAACATAAAATAAGGTATTGTAGGTAAACTTATTTTCACTTGACTTAGTTTCACCTCTAAATTTGAAATCAGTCAACCTATAATTCTACTTTAAAAGATTTAGAAATGTATGTCCATTGACTAATTAGTATTTTGAACTTAATTCAAGTTTTAAGTAATTAAACAGACATTCTGGATTAGAAATCTATATTTGTTTCAAAGTTAGAGCGTCATAAACTGGGATAGTTTTTCAAGATAATTATAAATAATTTAAAATACATATTAAAGAAATTAAATATGTATAAACACTAATATTAGCGATACTAGTTTCGAGGTATTTGCCCCTCAACAGTACAGAGCAAGATTCGAACCCGGGACCCTCTGATTAGCAACTTTTATGTCAATTATTTCTTTTAATTGTTTGGAGGTTCTCAATCCATATATTTACTGGCCAGTGTTATCCAAATGTGAGACTTATGTAGTTCTCTGTCTATTCAGCCATGACGCTATATGCTGGTTGTTTTATAGACATTAAATACAGACAAATATAAGTGATAAACATCGATGTTGGTAGGCGAGCTCGTGGTCCAGCGGTTAGAATGCTTGCTTGCTAATCAGAAGGTCCCGGGTTCGAATCTTGCTCTGTACTGATGAAGGGCAAATATCCCGAAACGTATACAGATGAATGATCTACTAATATTGATGTTTATGGATTAGATTTAATTTCTGTAATTTATTTCATGTGCTGGAGGTTCTCTGGTGAATAGTTAAAATTTAATTTAGGTCTTCACCAAGCTATTTTTAAACAAAAGCAGTCTAATAATAATTGCAAAACATCTTAAGGCAACATTATTTTTATTTTGTACATATGACAGATAGATAATATTGCAGTTTCATATAGATTGTGTGTGCGTAATTGAATATTTCTATTTACAAATATTACGTTTCGGCTTTCTCATAATTTAATTATTAGGCGTGGCATGAAGAAGTGCTTTTTAGCTATTAAATAGAAATCGTGTATAATGCTTTTGTTTTAAAATAAAATCTATAAAATAACAAACGTACTATTTTCAGTTCAAAATATCACTTATTCAATTAGTTCAAAACTACAATGTGATGATGCAAAAGTCCCTTACATAGCACCTACAATGTCAAAATTTTATCATTTAGTTGACTAAAAATATTTGACACAATTTCTTACATCCTCACTTACAAATCTTGAAAAGTCCAATAGTTAAACACGTTTATTGGAAAGAGAAAAGGTGAAGTAGCAATCCCGCTAATGAATCAGATCGGCAACTTTTATTTCAATTATTTCTTTTACAATTATTTCTTCTACAAACAATTAATTCACTGAAAACTTGGCATCGTGCATCAGCATAACACAATTAGGGCCTAACTATTTTCAAGCTATGTAAATATATAAAACCTAGTTACCATGTAGTTATCAAAAAATCGCATTACTTATAGGCAACAGGTATTACAGGGACTTGGTGTAGTATGTACTATGTTCCTCAGGTATTATTGAAAGGTATTAATAAAAACCAAAAATTCATAAAGGCTATGGAATCAAAACTTTTTATACTCGTGGAATTTGATAAAAAGTTCTGTAACTTCTATCTACAGTTACCTTAAACGTTTAACAAATTTAAAATATTTTAAATTATTCTTAAATTATCATCAGCTACGATTTATCTATTGTTTTCTTGGTTAAGTAAAAAACTTTTAAAAAATTATTGAAATCACAAAGAATTTATGGCAAATTAAAGTTCCATAATAGTGTCAAAGAAAAATGTTGTTGTGTCATAAAATGCCAAATTCATTGGAATGGCAAATTAAAGAAAGCATCTTTATATACTTCGCAAGAAACATTATCTAATCTTAATCAGTAGATCTGGTAAATCTCAGGCCGAGCAATCAAGTCAGTGAGAATATTGCAACAATGTCGATACACCGCACTCCAATTGACCACTTTTTGTAGAATTTAGGCAATTGGAATGCGGCAGACATTTGGTACACATAATTTAATGTAGTGATTCCTTTTTACCTGTAGGGTGGGTATTTTAATTTAACAAAAATGATACTTTTGATGATCCTAAGTCACACAGCACGCTTTTTTGTTCATTTTAATTGATACATAATAATATGTAGTTTCACATTTCTGGCTGGGGTTTATTAGTACTTAGTTTCCCCGACTGAGCGTGAATCATATTCCTAACCTTCTACAACAAGATAGGTTTATGTATTAAATTCTAAACAAAAGCATATAAATGATCATTATAATTAAAACCTAATAGCTCACCTTTTCTCCTGACTTGAACAGCTCTTTCATTCGAATATGATTTGATCGAGAACCCGGAGGATCACGAGGGGCTATAGAGTATCCCTCATCGAAACTACGGGCACCATAGGGCTGCAGTAGACCATGAGCGGAGCGCTGGGAGTGCGGATTGGGCAAGGCTGTCGTCGTGGTATCCGAGGAGGCCACGAATTCCGACGACTTGACACGTGGATCTCTATTGCGTGACTCGAACGGTCGCATCAATTCCGCCGGTGGCTGAGGGGCCGCTGAGTGCTGATGTGCGACCGGCGAGTACAAAGGAACACTGGCTTCTTCGTCTGGGTAGTCGCCCATGTCGGGGGATAATATTGGTGGTTGACAACGATTCTAAAATTGCCAGATCTGAATTTTAATCACGATGACTGATAACATTTGAACAATAACCGGTCAATTTGCAGCGGAACAAACAATACAAATCTGTTTTTGTTTGGGTTTTTTTTTTAAATGATGCAAAGTTTCCGCAAGCTGTGAATTATTAGACGACGTTTTGGTGAAATTCCTCAATTCTATTGTCAGCAGAAACAGAGAAATGCAGTTAACACATCAATTTATGATGATCAAAAAGTACGTAGGACATTGCTTGCCCGTTGTATATATTCACTGAACGTCGCAGATAGATAGCTAGATATGGAATTGTTTGCATCTAGTTAATAAATAATTAACCTCACATTACCTGTTTAATCTCTTTCATTAATTGAACACTAATATTATCCATGTAATGCCTGCTGCAGTAAAAAAGACACATCACTATTGTTATATTATTAAACAAAAAACATTACAATCGATCGTCGTAAAAAGCAGTTGGATGATAACAAAAAAATGTTGAAAGTGTAAAGTTATTTCACCACAATACAATACTATAACACTTAATTTAGATTCTTTTAAATCATGATGTTACATCAGCTAGTTTTAATACCTTCTGATTATCAGTTGTTTGATTGGCTGTCCGTTTCAAAGCAGAAAAAATGAATTTCGATTAAACTATTGGTAGAAAAATTGTATTAAATGAAACAATCTGGTACGTTATGTAGCTAGCTTATCTATGAATGTACAATGGAGCATTCCAGAAATTTAACAATACATATATTGCAATGTCTTTGTTGAAACAGTTGCTAAATATCACGATACCGATATTATTTTAACAAAAACAAATAATTAAACTATCTCATTCGCTATTGAAATAAGCAGCTGTCCTGGGCTATCATTAGCGAGGAATCTAAATAAGTACCTAGCATATTTTTATCAAAGTATACCTGTTTTTTTTAATTATTAGGTACTCTTAACACATTTATTGGCCATGACCTGCTTTGACAACGTAAGTGCACTTTTATAAAGAATGAGGTTTTATTTTTCCGTTTTTTATCCTTTTATGGGGTAACTTTTAAATTTCTGTATGAAAATGTCCCCAGCCCTTACCCTTTCGAATTTTATGACATATTTTAACTGATCTCAAGACTAAAAATACGTAATTTATTAATTAAAGAATAGGTATTTATAAAAAAAATAACATTGTACTAGTACTTAAATATGGATTATTGTCTGAAACATCTGTGCATGATAACTTACTCGAAACACTGAATCAAAGATATTTAAGGATGGCTACCCTTAGTTCAAAGACAGTCCATGTACATAGTTAGGTGGCTTAATTAGATAAAATGGTGATTTAGTTACAAAAATGATAAAAGTACCAAACTTTGTCACAATTCAGGTGACCTTATAGGCTTCAAAGTTTGTCAATGCTTGATCTTTTTTCCTTTTGTATTCAGTTGCTTTGGTCATATATATGGCGAAAAAACAGGAAAAAGTAAACCTTTTAAAATACATAATTCAATAAATCAAGTTATTATTAGAACAAGTTGAATTGTAATAAAAAAGTGGTTAGAGTAATGATAAAGAAACAGGTATATTTTGATAAAAATATACTACTAATTTAAATAACTCGCAAGTGATAGTCCAGGCCAGCTATTTCGGCCTTGTTGGGCATAATCACAATGTGAGCAATATAAAATTTTCGTATATTTCATATCAAAGTATAAAAGAGAATAAAATGTGCAATAGTTGCATAAGAAAAAGAGAAAATAGATGATTTTCAGAAGAAATATGTTAGAAAACCTGTTTTTATTAAAGGGCACTCACGTTGTCAAAGCAGGTCTTGGCCAATTGATGTGATAAGAGTAATAATAAAAAAACAGGTACACTTTGATAAAATATACTACTTATTCACAATACTGCTCGTTAATACATAGAGGTATTAAATCATTTTCGTTAAAAAACGTTGTTATGTTTCAATTTATCTGTAACAGCTCGAAATTAAATAAAATATAATTTAAAACTGATAATTTAATGGGATATTATGGACTAATCAATTTTATTTATTTAAATATAGATGATATTCCAATAATTCTTAGTTTAGTTCAAGCCATTTTAATGAAAATCCATTATGTGCGATTTCATATAGAAAGATTTTCTACATACCTGGACAGCCTCGACTCTCGACAAACGCCTTAAAGGCAACTTCACCACGCAGTTTGCATTTTCTCGTCGATTCGGGACTGTCCAAAAGTCTGTCAGAACAGTAATTATTACTCTCATTAGACCTATATTGAATTTAGGGCAGTCGAGGATCGACCATTCCTACCTTTTGCGCGCAGAACATTTTCCTCCAGGCTACTCTGTCCTCCACTTTGTGCTTGATCTCGGCAGCTAAATGCAGGTTTGTATGATGCTTAATGTCATCGAGAATTCTGGTTGGAGGTCTGCCTCGGGGTCTTCCGTTTGCTGCTGGAACCATTCCAAAAATACAATCATGCTCGAGCGAATGGTGTCTAGCCACGTGACCGAAATATTTTCCTTTTCTGTTTATCGCATTATGTATAATATTTCTTCTCATTCTGAGCTGATCAAAGACCCAGTCGTTTGTTCTCCTGTCTCTCCAGCTGATGTTAAGGA
>JAUYWI010024342.1:0-18748 GCA_034780595.1 Parotoplana pacifica
TTACATGAAAACGTGCAGCAAGCTGCCTGTAGCTCCAACCTTCTTCTTGCAGTGTGATAATTCGAATTCGATCATCGGTGACAAAGGTATTGAAACATTGGTACCCTACGGTTTGATTGATACAAAATCTGGTATCTTAATCAGAAATAAATAACTGTTTTTTTTTCATTTTAGCCTTAGAAATTTATTTTGCTGACTTTTATTCACTTTTTTTATACTGTTACGGTTAATTTTGAAATGGGGTATACATTAGCTCTAATTATCAAAACAATAAGAAGATAGGTCTGACAGAACCTTATTATTATTATTGTTTAGAAAAAAAATGTAAAGTGGATATGGTCTAATCTCAGATAATTGATAACTTTTGCTATTGTTTTTCTGCATCACATTTAAATTCTGTCTGCAGAGCAATGATTGAGGGAGATCTAGTCTATGTACGACTAATAACATAACTATAACATAATGGCTGCTGTGAAATAGCATACACACCGATAATTAAAATTATTATTAAAATTATATTCTGATAAGCATTTATTCGGTATAATATTTCTAGAGAATTAGATATTAACATTTAGGTATTAGCTGATTAGAAAAAAAATCAAACAATATACGATTCATCACCATTAGATATATAAAATTTCAATTGTTCATACCTAATTATGAAAACCAAAAATTAATGTATATGGACATTTAGAACGGGTTTTAAAATATTATTCTAGAATATTCTACCTACTAAGATTTATGAATACCATCACTTAAAAAACAAATTTGCTTTTGAAAAACAATAGAGAGAATTTTTAAAATATGTGCCTATAAAAATGGAAATATATTAATGATCTAATTTTATTAATTAGATTAAAATACCATCTATACGATCTTCATACCAATTAGTTAAATTATTTCTATAAATTATGTAAAATATTAATCCGTTGTTATAGCAACAGATAAGCAAAAACTAACAAATTCTGTTTAGGATGCATATTACCTATATAGTATTTATATAAATATCTAAATTTTAGAGATAAAACGTGACCAAATTTCTTAGAATTATTCAAACACAATTAAAATATTTACCATAAATGAAAGTATGTATTATCATTTAGCTATTTAAAAGTTCGTAAATGCAATATTTTTTAACACAGAAAGTTTCCTATTGAACACAGGCTAGAAGTTATCACAAATTATCCTCTAACCATGAAATTTTCAAGACATGCGTGGAGTCAAGATAGCGCTAATGAATTTTTAGCCAAAATGAAAAAAGAAATGTTCTATTAATATCTTTATGATTATTTCCCAGTAGCTTAGTATCTCTTCCCCAACAAAAGCAATTTCCAGTTCTCCAGCAAATTATTCCATTTCTCATTTCCCCAACAGTCTTATTTTCTCAGCAAATTATAGACAACTTTCCAATTCCCCTGCAGTCTCACTTCCCCATCAAACTTAAACAATAAAATCACTTTCGTAGCCAAATATTAGATAACTTCTCATTTCTCCAGGAATTTATTCAATAAATTCCCATGTTCCCAGCAAATCTAAGCATAAATTCTCTATATCCTATAAAATTATTAAATAAATTACCATTTCCCTAACAAACTCCGACTATGAATTTGATAAATTCCCACATCCCACAGTAAATTATTTGATAAATTCCCATTGCCCACAGTAAATTATTTGTTAAATTCCCATTTCGTCAGCAAATTATTAGATAAATTTATATTTCATCAGCAATTTCTACTTTTTCAGCAAATGTCCATTACTTCAGCGAATGCTACTTCAATCATACGTGTTCCTTTAAATTTTTGCTATTAAGAGTTCACTGAATTCTGTAAAAAATTAATTTTGGCTATTTACCTTTTAGTTTTTTAAATTGTTGGACAAATAAACTTCTGAGTAAAATTTATCAAATTGAAGAATTTTCTAAGGAAATGGGACTACTGGTGAAAATGGCAAGTATTGGAGAAGTGGGAAACAATTGATAAAAACTGTACTATGAAATAGAAAATAGAAATAGAAATAGAATTATGAGATGTAAACCATTTCCTGGAAATTCAAGTTAAGATTACAAAACCAAGATTTGGCCATTTGCTATAGATACTTTGGAGTTTGAAAAACATGTTCAAGCAAGATTACTCAATAATAAAATAAAGTAGATAACTCTTATTTTGGTAATGTCAAAATAAAAACACATTGAAAAATAAAGAAATACATAATAACGTTTCTTATAGGTACAGACAGTTAAATAATGAAAATTACAAGTATTAACATACATTTTAAACATTCAAATTAAAAGTAGGTTATGTAGCATCTGTAATTGTTTTCTTGATTTTGTGTTTTATAATTATATACCAAAAATATGTACTACCAGAAGGATACAAAATGAAACAAAACCGGATTGTATTAAATTTGTGTTTTTATTTCGACGTTACTTATTTTTCGCATTAACTTCTGGAAACCTCATGGTAATTTTTACTACTATTTCTTTAATATACATATACAGATATTCTGTGATCTAAGCTAACTACAATTTAAATACGATTTTGTGACCTAATTGTTTTAAATCAGCTGGTATTTTATGTTAATTATTAGTTTTAGAAATTTTTGTAAGGCCTTATTACCGAAAGCACTTTTGAAACAAATATATCATCATACCAATTCCATTTTTTATAATTTTGTTTAAATGGAATTCTAAAATCTAAATCTACAGGGTGTCCCATAAATCTTGAATCATAGGAAAAAGCCTGATTATTGTGAAATATTATTTGAGAGCATCATACAAAATGTAATTATCGAATCTCAACCTATTTAGCGCATAGATAAGTAAGACGGAGTGCACGGAGTATTGCGCAATATTAACAACGCTCATTGTTAATCAGCACTCGATATAAAAGATTATGTACCTATCTACCTAGGTATTTTGTTGATATGTATTTCATGATAATTAATAATATTTCACAATAATAGGCTTTTTCCTATGATTCCAGACTTACGGGACACCCTGTATAATATAGGTACTCTTACCATTATCAGTAGTAATCTCTGCATCTGTTATTTGATCGTTAAAGGAAGGATAAATATTTGCATATCCTTTAGCCCCACATGCTAGACCATCAATGCAATTCACATTACATAAACCTGATGTTACCGTTGTTGAGTTCATCACTGAACTACAGAAGCATACTTTATTTGAAATCAATGAAAAGCTAGAAATATAATGAAAATCTTTGAAATACATATAGCACTTGTTACAACCTAATACTTAAAAACTGGTTATAAATTCGAATTGTTTTAAAATAAAAGTTAGTTTAATTTAAAATAAAACTTATAATAATCTTTACTTCATTGGTATATTATTGCATTCAATTTGACATGATAAAACCGTGAAATTTAAAAGACCAGTAGCAACAATTGGATATTCCGAAAACGTTGGTGCAACAAACTCTATGCATGTTGGTGTTGTTGTATCTAAAAAATATAAATAAGTATTATTTAATATATGTAAAATACATGTTGGTACATTGAGGCTTATATTGATCAATACATACCTAACTGTCGACAAAAAACGCACCCATACTAAAAATTAGTCTGTAGAATTCAAATATGATGGGTAAAATAGATATCAATTACAATCAATATTAATTTTAAAATCTGTAATATACTTATCCGTGTATTCCTTATTTAACACTTTTTCCATAAAATAAGAAAGTGAATATTGATTCATGTGAACAAAAAACGAACTTTTTGGTTTGAAAAACATACATTCTACATTCGTGTTAGATTGGTGAAGACGTCCGATTCGGGCAACACTACCGGTTAATAGTAAGTGCATATATAAAAATGTCGGCATCCGAAAGGGTCTAACAAATTCTGAGGTCCTAGTTAAGATAAATTTTGGGAAGCATAATTTAATGTAGCCTCCAATATGCAGATTTTTAGCCTGCAAGCTAGACGGGGTTAGGTATAAACGCTAATTTTCGTAACTAAACCAATTTTATATTCGTCACAGAGAGAATTTAAACCCGGCCATAATCTAATAAGGGAGCAAATTTGAATCCAGCATGATCTTTTAGGGATCTGACCAACGTGGTAAAAGCACTTAACTATTGCATTTACTTATAATTAATCTTACTTACCATGAGGTTTTATTTCACAAAATATGAAAACCAAAATCAGCAGACCATAAATGGCCTGCATGATTTAATTTTAAAATCAATTTGGATCTAGTTGGTTCTAATCCGATTTGTGTTTTTAAAATAAAATGATGAATTTAAAGTGATCAGCATTCATTTATATTAAAACGTTGTTAAGCGTCAGTATGTATGTATCTGTATAACATTTATCATCACTACATTAATTGTATGAATTGAAATGTATTGTTATATTAGTTTATTGAAACAATGAATTTCAAATCATTGGAATCTACTTATTTTCTATAGGATAATTCATTAGATTTATTTTATTGCTAAGTATTTTAGAATGTAGAAATTAACAACTTAATACAGCATATTTATTAGTTAGTTGATTGGTTGATTGAGAAATAGATAAACATAAATGATTAAAATGTAATATTTTGAAAAATAAAACCATAACAATTTTCCTTTATCCTAAACCTAATAGATAGTTTGTTATACCTCAATAAATTGACTACCCCCTCCCTGGAAGTCATTCAAACAACTTCAATATCAAATCAAAATGATTAAAGATTTTTTTCAGAATACAAAGAGCGGTTTTTAAATCTCTAAAAAATAGTCATATTAGCGTATTTTGAAATACGTAGGCAATATTACTAAATATCCGAAACTACAAAATTATGTAACAACATGTAATGTACCTACAGATCAATTGTTTTGTTTATCATAGGTAAAATTCATTACTCCTAATAATAGTAACGGTAATTAACTAAATGAAACATAATATTTATACTTTTATAAACTCAATATTTGGTTTATAAAGGACAATAGGTACTAATTATATAAGAAGATTAACATTTAAATTTAATTACCAAACTTAATTAAACCGATAGTTTCTTTTGATTTAAAGTGGATGGTAAGATTATTAGAATCGTAACAAGTAACATCAATATGTCAAGTTTTATCAAATATTGTATAAGCCTAATTAATTATCTAAATAAAGTATTCACAGTAATACTTTTTAAACTTTACTGTAATTGGTCTTAAAGAGTTGTATTTCAAACATCTATGAGTGGATCAACACATAAAAATGATTAAGCCTTGACTGATAAACTTCTGAGCTATACGCCTGAGATAAAGGGGGTAATGTACCCCCCCCCCTTTAATATCATATTTCCTGTGCATGAATTGGAATGTTTTAGGGTAAACAAACTAGGGTCGATTGACATCAAATTTTCAGATTAGATCCATTGACATTCAGTAATGCAAATTCATAAAAATGTTTTTTGGGCAAAAAAATCCATGTTTTTGGCTAAAACAAACATCCTATTGTGCTCAAATTAGAGATTTAGAATTAGAAATGCATTGGAAATAATGTATTAGAAAATTGGATGCTTCATATTTATTGTTGCTGGTCTATGAGGTCTAACTTACCAGGGCAAATCCGTAAAAATATTTTTTTTCAAAAATTGGATTTTACTAAATTAAATGGTTCTAAATCGTTTAAAATTATTTATCATTTTTAGTCGTTTTCGAATAAATATAATTGGTAAAATTGAGTTTCAGAAAAAAAGAGTTTTAATGCTTGCCCGGGTTTGAGCCAAAAATTAATTGGATCTAAATTGCCACTGAAACATCCTAGTTTGCTCAAACCCGAGATTTATAATTTTGAATACATTTAAAACAGGGTATAAATTTTGATATTCCGCTCATTTTTGTTTCCTGAGATATGAGGACCACCATTACAGAGCCAGGCCACTAAAATGAAATTTTTAATTAAAGTATTTTATGGCAAGGGGGTGACTAATAGCTTAAATATGTTTATAGATCTTTTTTAGTGGAATTTGGTTGAATTCGTTCATTAAACTCAAAGTTTTGAGAAAACCATTTTTAATTTGTTGGTCGGGCCTGGTTTCAAAATTAGTGGACCTGCAATTCATATTTTGGAGAAAGCTATGATATTGCTACTTGGCAAACAAATAGTATATCAACAAATAAGTAAATAGGCCCAATTTGAATGGATTTAAATAAATAGTTCATAATTATTTTATCATATTTTAAACGTCCAAATTTTCCCTATCTATTATATGTATAGGATTCTTTTTAAAAGAACAATATTTGACAGAAAAGTTTTAGTAAATTTTTGGGTCTCTGTTTTTTATGGAATTTCTACATTGTTTGGCACATTTACAGCCAAATTTTAAAAAATGTCTAAATGTTAAAAACTTTTTTATTTCAAATGTATTTTTTTTATTTGCTTTCTGGCTGCACCCTGGGCACAGAAATCAATATTTTCAAAAATCTGTAACATGTCAGAGAATGAAGAAATAATGTTATAGTTACCAACTATATATAAACCACTTTTACCAAACAATAACTGCAGGAATAAAATTTCTGTCAAAAACTTAGGCTTATAGATTGGGTCTAGAGCATGGTAGCCACTGATAAAAAAATGTCCATAACTTTTACTGGATCAATAATTTTTAATGAAATTTTCTACTTGGTAAATTTCAATATCTGTTATCGTTAAATATTTTTAAAAAATTTATCGGCTCTCAGGTTGCACCTTGGGTACAAATATCAATATTTTCAAAAGCCGTAATATATGTTGAACAATGAAAAAATTGTGAATATGAATCGCTATTACAAACTAATAACTACAAGGAATACATTTTTTTGTTAAACAACGTTTTTTTCAGAGTGACTTACTTTTGAGGGCCAAAACGTAGCCCCAGGTTGATGAAAAATTTATTTTTAATTTAAAAGTTGGAAAACAAAATTGTGACAAAAAAAAAAAAATTCAGCTCAATCGGATTTATCGTTTTTGAGCTAGATGCCAATATATGCTAGGGGGTGTACACTCCAACCCCTCTATCAGCGAAGGGTTAATGGATACCGCTACTAACCACTACAAAAGTAAGACTTAATTTAGTTTAGACCTTCATTAGCACGTACACTTATTCACACAACGGAAGTAGAAATAACATAGGTACTGTTATAATGCATAAAAACAAATATTTTTCCTTTTAATGTGAAGAATTGTAATGGACGTTTTGACATCCAGATTATCTTTCAATAAAGAATAGTAGTATATATAGTGAAAGTATAGTATACAACTCTGACACACCTTTTTGGTTGACATTTAAGATGTATCCACAAACTTTTCGGAACAGCAAGGAAATAATTTCTGGTGATTCAAGCTCCAACTTATTATATTTTGATTTAACTAATAATAATAGCACTTGTCAACATTCACATATTGAAGATAGCCAATCTACAGATAACCAAGAAAACTCAAATTGTGAACCTTCAAATAAAAAATTAGTATCTAACGTTCATGAGGCATGGATGTTACCCAAAAATAAAGTTAGTTTCATAGATATTATTGGTACCAGGCAGTTTGTTTTCGTGATAGGAGCTCCACTGGTAGAATTTCTCTTTTTGTGCTAATCTCAAGAAAGATTACCATTTTCCAACTGGTTTCCTATAGTGATTTCCTGTTACGTACATCATGTAAGGGTGTGTATGGGTTATCCTCCAAAAGAACCATCAGACTTTTTCTCCAATTCACTTGTTTTTCATTTAAGATTTCCTATGATTTGATTAGTCTCTGAAAATGTTGTTTCGTTTTCTTTTTGCTTGTAATGTACTGATTGAAAAAAAATACATGTTACCAATTATTTGCAAAATGTAGAACATATGTATTTACATTTCCAAGTAAGTGAAGAGTAGGAATTTTTATAACTCTGTCAAATATCAATTAAACGTCCTGTCGTTTTGCTATTGATCTTGTTTCTATGTTTGCTTATAGTTTACTTTGTCTTCTTCAACAATGGAACGGCGCATAGCCTACAGATCTCATACATCTCCAATGATTTTGTTGAAAAGAAAAAACGGAATTCATCCAAGAATTAACATTTATCCACCCGCTGAAAAAATGCCAACTTCACAAGCATCAGATAGACAGCGACACAAAATCTTGAGATCATCATTTTACGAGCGCAATTTCAAATTAGTGAACAAAGTACGTTATCTCTACGAGTGTAAGTGTATTGTCCTCTGTCTGGTAGGTTCATGTCTCAATAATTATTAGCATATATCTAGAAGAGTTTCATTGTAAATTTCATTTGAAAATTAATTTACAGGATCGATAAAGAAAGTTTTGATACAGTACTTTATATTGTTTTCTGCATAGTTCTTCATTGCCAATTAATGTTTTGAATATTATGTAAAGTTGTGTAATGATAGGTATATGATTTCAGTGTTTATAAAAGTGAAGATTAAACAACTTTAATTTTTTTGTTTACACTTCGAAATGGCAGATGCTGAATTATTTAGAAGAACTTCTGCATTCATAACTTTTAGCTTTCCCCATATCTCTGGAAGTACACATTATTTTGAAACAAATACATTTCAGTCAATAAACCGATTCATTAAAAATAATTATATGGAATATTTTACAGTCTAAAAGCATTCCATTTCCTTGTTTTACCCCCACAAACTTGACTTTTAGTGGTTTTGAAAGTCATTGCTATTCTTGTTCTGATTTTTGTTTTGCCTCTTCAATTTGAAGTAATTTTAGCTGTCAAACATTTCTCCTATGTTCCACACTCACTCCTCATAATAAATGCACTGAGTCTGTTGGAGTATCCACATTCTAAATCTCAAATTTCAGCAAGATTGGTTGTTTCGTTTAGAGCCATGTAGGTGATTTTTGCTTTTAAAAAATCGATAATCAATGATTTTTTTAAAACAATTTTATGGATTTTGTCCCTACAAATCATGTTTCAGGTAAATCAGACAAACTTTAATTTTTGGACCTCATAACGTCATCGAATGAAATCTTTCTAAACTTGTTATTTATGTTGTAAATAAAGAAATATTTTAAAACGCCAAACTATTCTCATTCACCCGATATGTTAGCTCTAACTCTAAGCTTAGGTTTTATCGACTCATAACTTGGTTATTTTGTTTATAGAATGAGAATAATACGAAGTTTTTAGATATTGTAGTCCCACTTGGATTAAATAATCGCCAACAAATACTTAGACAAGCACCACAGGTATGTACTTTTAACTTTATTAAGTTTTATACTAACTTAAAAGAATAAAATTATAAACTTATAAAAATTGAATGAACTGATTTACTAAATAAATATAACAGGTTTTATTAATATTAGATTTCAGAAGTTAAAGAAAGCACAATCAAACAGAGATCACCACGGATACCAGCAATAAAGGTAGGTGTGTTATAATTTTATGTAGGCATTGTAAATTGACTCAAATTTTTTCTTCAGCAATAATAAAATTGCTCCATATAAAATTTCATGAATGTTTCCATGATAAGTACGAATCAAAACTAAGTAACCATTTCCCAGAGACTAGTGTTTCAGCAAAGAATGTAACAGCAAAGGTTTGTTGAAAGATCTTCTTTCATATTTATAAACTCAAATTAGCAGTCAATGATAATTCTCATACTAGTCTTTCACAATTGTGGCGCTATCTATCTGTCAATCAACATCAAATTGCTTTGTATCAAAGAAAAGAATGGACATTAGGTATTCAACTGGAGTCAATGGCAATGTAGTAGGCAGATGAAGACTAATAAAAAAACAATTAAATCATTACTTAGAATTTTTAAAAAGAATTATCAAAAAGAACCTCCGATAAAAACTCAAACGATTCAAAAATTGCATGGTACCAGTTTTGGAAAAAAAAGTAAATTTAAGATTTTTATTACAAACAATATACAATTGTTTTATTTTTTTTAATGTTTATTTATTTCAATATAAAAAAAGTACAAATAATTATCTACGACATATTTAATACAAAATAATCGTGTCTTTGAAACGGTGTCCTTTAAAACGGTGATATTTTTACTAATTATTTTAAAAACGAAATATTTGACTAGTTCCAATAAAATTTTAAATTTTCAAGTCTCCTAGAAGTCCACCAACAAACTGTCGAGTGCAAATTTTATCTTCTCGCAAACAAAAAATCAGAATTCTATCATCTAGTGAACTTCAAAACAAAGCCGAATTTAAACCAAAGAAATGCCCGACGAATCCAGCAAACGAAAGTATTCAATCAGCTGCAGTTGATCTGTCAGGCATATCTGCAAATTCAAATGAGACAGTTATCGGTAAGATTTTACATAAAATCAGGACTATCATTTATTTCACTATTACTGCAAATATTGTGGACATAAACCTATGCTGAAAATATTGTTGGACTTTAATTTTTAAGAAATGTTACAAAACTAGATATGGAATTTTTTCATGTACCAGATGTTTACCTTATGTTAGAGAATGAGGTTGCCAGAGTCTTCACCATGTATTCAGTAAATGATTGTTAGAATAATTCTTATTTTATCGACGCCGTGTTTATGGGTTTTTAAGAAGTATAAAACATGTAACCCTGAATGATTAGGTTTGGGCAGTTTGAAATACCAAACCTACCTATTTGTTTTGAAAATTCATATAAAAATCGAATTTTGCACATTTTCAGCTATATGTATGTAGTATTAGAATGTTCTTTGTTATCATTTTACACTGGTCGTAACAGCATGTGACCTACATACAAAGATTTTGATTTTTCAATAATTTGAAATATATGGATAAAACAAGAAAGTTAGCTACTGAAAAGAGAGCTCAAATAGTTATATTTACGATAGCAAAGTGTTAGGTTACATGATATTGCTGCACGTTTCAATTGGTCAATGAAGTTGCATATTCAAAACAATGCAAAGAAACCAAGAAAAACATGATTATATCATCATAAAATGCAAAGGAAGACCCCGAGTTACTTCGAAGTGATAGGTTCATACATGATATTTCAAGGCCAATCTATTTGCTATTTCAGCAGATATCTCTTTGGAAGTATTTGCTAATCGAACAGAACAATTACATGGACGTGTCTTAGTGAAAATTTCAATCTCAAATGTTGTAAAGCTTCAAAGAAACCTCGCTTGAGTGCTAAAAACATTAAAG
Organism: Parotoplana pacifica; assembly: GCA_034780595.1. NCBI lineage: Eukaryota > Metazoa > Platyhelminthes > Proseriata > Otoplanidae > Parotoplana > Parotoplana pacifica. The sequence goes on from JAUYWI010024342.1 coordinate 11,116, forward strand.
ACAATATTTCTTTTTGCAAAAAAATACAAACATTTCAGTATTGAAGATTGGTCTAAAGTGATGTTTAGTGATGAAACTGAAATAGAACAATTTCTTACATCTTTTCAGCGTGTCAAAAAGACCATCTTTGCAAAGGTATGATTCAGTTTCTGGGTCCAGGACTAGGAAGTTCACCAGATCTCAATGCCTTTGAAAATTGTTGGAATCTGGTGAAGAGGCCGGTATAATCAGCCAATAAATCTTGATGATTTGAAGTAAATATCAAACTGATTTTGACACAACAAATTACTCTAGACTACCTGGGCAAACTCATCTCATCTATGCCAAAGCGCCTAGAGTCATGGATCAAGGGCCATCACACTAAGTATTGAAACGTGGAATTTATAAATTGGAAGTATTAACATTCAAATGTTTAATAATGTAAATATGATATCTGTAAATTGATACTGTATCATTATTATGCACAATTTTTTGTAATAATCAAATTATGTTATGATATAAAGTTGTTCTTGTTTTTGAAAGACATTTTACAAACTTATATATCATTAAAAAGTTATCACAAAATTTCATCCATAAACATAAAAATGTATTTTGAATTACACATAATCCATTTTTGCTACACATTTAAAGACAACTAAATGTTAGTATACGCATACGAAGTGTAAGTCTATGTTTATACATATGTACGAACACTAGATTTTCAATTCATTGTGTATGAAATCAGCATTTGTTTAAAAAATTCTGAAATATAAAGTACTTGTGTGTTGTGTACTATGTAAGGTTTTTTTTGTATCCCACTCTAATATTTTGAATTTTGCTATTTTGCTAACTTTATTTACAAAAAAATATTTACCTATAACATTATATGTTGTTCTATTAAAGTATACACCCCGCTTGAAAGAAACACCGTGCCTTTCTTATATACAACATTGTCTTAACACAGAGTTTTTTAAGTGTGCCAACAATAGAAAAATATTTTTGAGAGTCACTCTTAATGATTTACAAATTAAGTTAACACTTATATTGCATTGCTTTCTTCTACAATTGGCAGAGAATGAAAAAATATGTTTGTTTTCAACAGTATGGAAAAAGTCTCATATGGCCTTATGAAGCCATTGGAGGATGGATTTCTAAGGGGCCACCATCTCAAGAACTAATTCCATGCAATTATTACTAGAAGATTGTCTACAGAATAACATGTTCACAAAACCCGCAACAACATTCAGGATATTGACCAAAACCAACTCCGCAGAATGTATTAGAACATGTTTAAACGGTGTTTGAGGTTCATTAAATCAAGAGGGCAACACTCGGAACACATTCTATGAGACTATCAGTATGCGGTATTTTTTGGACTTGGATTAAAATTTTCATTTTAAAAAATACTTTTCCAAATATGTATGTAAATTGTGGGTACTTACACTTTAGAAAAATACCCTGCACTTACATATGTATATAGAAAATTTAATATTGCAGTCACATTATTTAAATGAGAAGTATCCTGTTAACCTGTCCCCCTACTGTCAATAAAATATTGACCGACCTAAACATATGCCACCGGATATTAATTGTTAACAAAAAGCACTGTGTATATATAAAATTTTACTTTACTATTGTAGGAAAAAATAGTCTGATCCAATCAGTACATCAAGAAATAGTTGAATCTACAATCATGAATACTGCTTGTTTTAGTTATGATAATGAAACCTTAGAAACAGACGATATTGGTTTGTATACCTAATATACCTAATTAGAATTGTACTTAATATATTATGTACTTTATTCTGTAGATTTTATATTGCAGCTTCTAACATTTATTTAATTTTATAGCCAAGTGCATAATATTTTCGAAATATTTACACACAATAAATTATATTCTCAGAAATTACATATAGATTTTTATTTATTAATTTTAAAACAAATTCTCAAAAAATCGAATGCATCATTTCAAGTAAATTAAATTATGCTTAGGATTTATTTGTATGTTCTGCAACCTTGATATCTTCACTGGCTATATAAACAGTTGTATTAGCAATCTAAATTATTTATTATTCTAAGTACCTACCTACCTATAATTACATACCGGCCTACCTAAATTTTGTATAATGGATACAAAACCACAAATCCATTGACTTCTAAATATTACTATAATTTAGAAGTGTATGGCATTAATGAATATGATACATTTTTTCACCAACAACAGATGTATTAAAAGCTTGGCCAATTGTTGTTGATATTGGACATAAATTACAGGGGTGCGCATAAGTCCAAATATAGGAAAAAGTTCATATTTGAGCAAATAGACCTATGCGCATCCCTGTACTTATCTTTCATCAACCAATCTGCAATTTACTCATAAATTTGAAAAAATCGGTTGCGAAACACTACAGTTCCCCTTTCTAATAATGATGGTAGAAATTGTAAGTGAAAAAGTTCACTTAATTTACATAAGTAATTTACTATTTATACAGGATGTTAGAAATGTCTTTGGCGATAAGTAGTTAAAGTTTATTCACCATCCAAAGACCTACCCCTCCCCAAAAAGGTCTGTTCCACAAATTTGCCTCTACGGGTATACCTCGTAGATGGCCCTTCTCCAAACCTACCCTATAGTTAGTTGCCTCCTCGACAGGCCTGAGAAGTAGCCAGCTATGAGGCAGGCCTTCGAGGAGGATGTATAAACCTTTTCTATCACCCTGTATGTTCCATTTATTAACATTTGTTAGAAAAAACGAATCTAATTCTAATTTAATTCTATTTTAGACATTTCACAAAATAACAACAATAAAGTGGGTATTGAAATAATTAAAAATGGTGACATTGGTGACATCTCTACAAGTATGTAGACTTCACTCATTTAAATTAAATATTGCAGTCCAATTCGGTTCAGATGTATCTCAGATCGTGTTGGGATGCCCAAATACTATCTAACTGTCCAAAACAGAGTTTCTATGATCATTTGGTCCAAATTGATTCAATTTTGAAAACGTACTGCAAAATTATTCTTAAAATTAGTTGATTCAACATTATGTAGCTAATGAAGTCGTTTATGAAATCACATCGGTCAGCTGCCTTGGAGTGATTCGATCTAACTTTATTCCAATATCGATCTGCTGTGTTAATAGTAACCCTAAATTAAATCAATTTTTTAATTTATTTAATAAATGTAAGTTTTGTTTTTTGTAGCTATTGCTAAAAATGAAAATATCAATTTAAATAAATTAGCCGAAACATCAAGTTCATTCGCAGTCAACGCTATCAGAAATGTAAGTACAGTATTACCAATAGAATCGATTTGTTACTTTATTTGTGTAGAGATTAGAATAATGTAATATACATATAGCTAACTACACACACAATGTATAATAGAAAACTACTAGTCAGGATATCTACTTCTTATTTTTGTTTATCAGGAATCCTCAGGTTCGAAAACCAAGAAATCTCAGAAGAAATTACTACAAATTACTAAAAGAAATTCAATGGAATATCAAAGTAAATCTACAGAACAACAAAGAAATACTACAGAGCAACAAAGTAATTCTACAGAACAACAAAGAAATACTACAGAACAACAAAGAAATACTGCAGAACAACAAAGAAATCCTACAGAACATGAAAGAATTAACCAATTGCATAAAAGACCAACATCAATGGTTAGTCATCAAACTACAAAAAGTACGAGAATAGACTGTATTCAAATTTTTGTAAAAATTCTATTGTTCTAATCATTGTTCTTTTCATTTGACAATTGTTTATTGTTTTAATTGTAAATTTCAGTTTTAGAATCATCAGTTTCCAAATCAACAAATGGTGACATAAAAGAGATAGAAATTGATGACTATTGTAGGACAAAAAGTCCAGAAATCAATGCACCAAAAGAAACTCGATCAGTAATGGCATGTAGTGGTCGTAGTGACGATACTGAGGATGGTAAACTTGAACAACAACCGCCTATGACAACAAATATAAGTCAGTCTGATATTCTACAATCAGAACTACAAACAACTGCCACTGAAACTTCACCATTACCACCATCGTCACCAGTTCCCCAACATACGTACAATATTCCTTTACTTTTTGTAAAACAAAAGTATTTACAACGTCTTCAGAGGTGTCGTCGTTTGCCACCGGCACCACCAACGTCTAATGGTGCAATATTAGAAGAACTAGAAAGAGAACGACTGGCGGAAGAACGTCGCTATCGAGCATTTAAAAGTAGTGAAGAATATCGACTCAAGAAAGCCACTATTGTTTCTGACAATAATTTATCTGATGCTGATATTGAACGGTTAAACATAGACGATTGTAAGTTATAAATAATGCATAGTTAATTTTAATGTATATTTTTTAATACTTTTATAATTATTTTTAGATGGCTTTTTGGCTAAATATTGCATACTAGTTCATGAAAATGTTGCTCAGTACAAACGAGTATTTAATATCGTAAGTTAAATAAGACAATCATTAAACAGCTACAGATTTAGACGTTTAAAAGTAAAACAGTTTGAAGCATGGTTTAGAGGGTCCGGTCAAATTTAGTAACTGCATTGTCAGGACCTTATATTCCCTGTAGTGACATTTTATTTCTTCTTTTTTGGTATCCTAATAATTCTAAAAAGAAGGGTTTATAAAGACAATAATAACAACACTTTAACTGTTTAGCCATAAGCAGAATTTTCACTTTTTAGTTTCTCGTAGTAGCTAGGTACCCAGTTGTTCGTTTGACACAGTTCTCTATGTATAGTTATAGGGTTAATTTCAAAAATATTTTAAAAGGTTTATTCTGATTAGTCATTTACTAAAATTTATTTTATCATCATCTCGGTATAGGTATATTATTATATATTCTTATAAATTATTTTAGTTACGTAGTATACCTATACCGAACATACATTAATTGTTTTCAAATTCAGATGATTAAATGAACAATTTAAAAGTGAAACATGAATGCAAGCCACGATTGCTTAACTCTGAACAGTTATGTTTTTGTAACTGTGTGAATAAAAATGATCAATTACCATAAGGGACTGGAAAAATGTTGTTTTAAAAAATTATATTGATGTAAACTTCTATATACACAAACAAGAAATTTTTTTTCCTCTCCTCCTTCGCCAGTGAAGACGGCTAGGGAGGCAAGACTTTTATTTTATCAAAAAGTTTTTACAGGACCCTTTTGAGTCTCTTGACTCGGGTTATCAAAAGTTTACATAAAACAAAAAGTTGGAACATATGTTCCTAGACCGAATACAAAACTAAAAGTAAATAAAAGTCTAAAAGTCTTTTCTTATTAAAAAGAAAAACAAAAAGCTCGGGTGGGTTCCCGGGTGGGCGTACTCCATACAAACATTAATAATACAAAAGTTCTTAATTCCTACCACAAAACTCTTTCTTTTATACAAAACTTACAATATTATAGATCCTTTTCAAGGTCACCTTCTAACTAGGTCAGTGACCTACTTTCCGCGCTAGTAGAAATATTTGCACAAAAGTGCGGAAAACGGGAAAGGGCATCAGCCCAATTCCTCCTCGACGGGACAAAAGCTAGTTGGATGGATTTGAGGCGGGCTAAAATGACAAAAAACCTTTCTATTAAAGGTATGGCAGGCGAACCCCCCCGATACTGTAAGAGGAGCGGGATACAGTCAGTCATTACGATGTCAAACCGGCCTGCTAACAGTATGGCCGTGTTTAGGGCTACCCTTTCCATTTGGAATTGGTTGCCTAACAGACCAAACTGGCACCAGTGCCGTCCGTGGATGTCCGTAACCGCCGTCGAGGTTGGCGTCGCATCTGTAAACCAGATGTTTCGCGGAAGCATTTTCGATAACACGAAGGGCTGAGGCACCAAGAAGAAAACCATCCCTACGAACCGCAGAAGAGCTTGGTACATGGGATCTGCAGAGACGTGAAGGACCTGGGGGAGTGCATACACATACGAGATGTATGATGCGTATCCGTCCAATCTCTGCCGATCCTTCACCGTCGTAAGGATGGCCCCTGCTGCAAAGTCCAACAAAGGCTGGAGTATCGGCTTAGGCAGGGAAAATCTGCGAGCTGCGTTATCATAACGCACCCCGCAGTAGGTAACCTCGGAGCTAGGCCTGAGTTCGCTCTTCTTGTCGTTCAAGTTGAACCCCGCCTCTTTCAGCCGGTTAATGACCGTCTGAGCGAACTCAGTAATGTGCAAGGGCCTAGCCGCCACTAAGATGTCATCTAAATGGATCCATAAATTTTTATCCTCTGAGCGAAGGTCGCTCAGGAGGTCCAAAAGAAAATTTTGTAAAATTGCCGGCGCATTTCGGATGCCCATGGGGAGCCTAGAAAACTGGTACGCTCGACCTGCCGCTTTGAATCTGGTAATATACTTAGCATCTTTATGTAAGTTAAAGGTGTAGAACGCGTCTTTGAGGTCAATCTTTATGAAGACCCAGTCTTGTTTAATAAAACCACTTCTTACTCTGCTGATAAAAGGCTTAAGGCCGATCCTATTCGTAACTAACGATCTGGTTAGGTGCTTGTAATTCACTACAAGCCTTGCCGTCCCATCTTGTTTGGGGATCAGCATCGGGTATGAAAGGAAAGGTCCTCTCAGTGGTGCTTCTTCTATGATATTTTCCCTAAGTAAATTTTGAATACTTTTTTCCAACATATTTTTGTGTAAAATCTGCCGTTGGAATCTTCCAACTGAGGTCCTTTTGCTTGTGCGAATCTTAACGCCCTCTTCGACAATGTTTTTGTTACAACTGTTATCTAAAAATTTTAATGCTTTCAGGTTAATCTGGCCTGGCCGCGGCTCGACGGGTCTTATGATGTCCGGTTTTCTAGTATTTTGGAAGACTTTGATACTACCTTCGGTGATACTCCTACTGTTATTACTTATCTGGCTAAAACTATCGTTAGTCCTCTTATCGAAGACCATTGGAATGGTCGATCTGGTGCTATTCATTCCACTGTCTATACTGATAAAAGTACTCGAGTTTGTGGACTGGTTAGTACTCCAGAGGAAATCTGACGGTCTGACCTCCGAAAGGCTAAGGCCCTCTGCTATTGGCGTGGAGTGGATACTACTAAGTGACCAATTTGGGATGTTAATCTGACTATTGCGCGGACTTGAGGCTAACGCTTCCCCTACTTTAACACACATCTGATCGGTCCCTACTTGCGACAGGTCGAGAGAAGGTATACTGAGTAAGGAAGGGGTAAGCTCCTCGAGCATTGGCATGCTGACTGTTCCCCTATCTTCTACAATATCGTTGATGTCCCTAAGAATACTTTCGTTTATACAGCTAGCGAGGTTTGTCCCGTCACTAGAACCATCACTTAAAAGTGACATTATGAGGCAAGGTGCCGGAGGAGTTATGTCCTCTCTGGGGGTGCTCTGTACGCGACCCTTATTAAGTTCGTTGAGGTCAACTATAAAATCAGGTGATTGCCATAAGGGCATAATTGTTTTTCCACTTACTATAGGAGTATTTTCGGAATCATCACTGATAATTATAACACTATTGCGGGGGCTGTTGTTGATGTTGGTTGGGCTGTTGCGGCTGTGCGTAGGGCTTGGTACAATTGCTTAGAATCGAACTTTAATTGTGATTGGTTTTGTTGAATGTTTTTGTCGTTATATTAAGGTGTT
>JAUYWI010024453.1:0-31645 GCA_034780595.1 Parotoplana pacifica
GCTGTAGATCCATAAAAATTGGTATGTTAAGAGCAGCTGTAGATCCATAAAAATTGGTATGTTAAGAGCAGCTGTAGGTACATAAAAATTGGTATGTTAAGAGCAGCTGTAGGTCCATAAAAATTGTGTTGTGTCATAATTAACAACATTGTAGTTTGTCTGATTGACTTCAAATTTGGTGTGTAAGAGTCCACTAGTGCACTAGGACCTAAGTAATACAAAACCAGAAAAATATTGATTATCGATTTTTTTGGTGGGGGGGAGGAATAAAATTTTACGCAACAATCACTTAATTGGCTCTAAAATACAAACGAAAAATATTATTTTGCTGAAACCTAAAATATCTAAAATAATAGGTGATTTCAAAGTTTGACTTAGTTTTTTTACAAAACGTTTTAATACAAACGTAGAAATACAGAAAACACTCATTGTGACCCATTGTATCAAATATATATGTCCATTGGTTGATTTCAGTCAAACTTTGAAATCCCCTTGCGATAGCTCATGTTTATGGTGCATGAGATATGAGGGCAAGTGGTTCAGGGCAAATCCGCAAAAATTAATTTTTTTAATAAAATGTTTTCCAGGGCAAATTATCATCCAAAATGGTTTATAATTTTTTTAGATAATTTTAGTGGTAAATAGTTGATTGAATTCAGTTTTTTTTTAATTCATTTGTGATGGTGCCTGGGCCCAAAATCTGTGGATCTCAATTTCTGACTTTGTGTAAACTTTGGATATTTTTACTTGACACGCTATTAAAGTAGCGTAGATCTGAGGACTGTTTGCAGGCTTCACCCAGAATATTTAATGCTATCTAAAGCATTCAAAAAATTACGAAACGCTTTTTTTGTAGCCCTATGCATATATGTGTCATATAAAAGTCATTTACTTATTTATTTTTATAAACAAACAACGTTCCCCTTAGTTGCAAACTTTTTAACTACACTTTTTCAAATCCTACGTTCACTTTCTTGAAAACATACCCAAAGGTTAAATACAAACGAAATGTTGATACTTCCTGAAATATAAATTCAAATATGAAACTCATAGAACAAAGTATAAAAAATATGTTTACATTTTTCATACAAGTGTTGTACATCTATTCAAACGCCCCAAAAATGTACTGTAACATCTCCTCCAGTAACTAAAAACTCCAAATTATTAATATATGGTTTTAAACAGCAACTTCTTGCCAAGACATTCGCTGAGATGCCCAGTAAACACGAGTCTTGCTTTAATTTCATTATTTTGAAAGACATAGGTACAAAGAATTTTATATATGATCTGCTGTGTTTCCATGTTTCAATCAAGCTAACCGAATTTCTTGCAATCAACGGTAGGCATCAATAATCCAATTTAGCAAGCAATAGAGAGCGCAACAGTCACTGATCGCAGTGGATCTGATCATTGCGAAGGTGCGCGAATGGAAACAAACCCGACAAACTATGGCACAAAGCTTTAATTAAATTTATAGTTGGTCGTGTCACGTATTAAAGAATGTTAGCATTTAGAAAGTTTACGATAGAATATTTAACAGAAGTACAATAAATATAATTTTCGCAGCAACCTGTCTTAGACAGAAGGTCACTAGATGCTTATTTCTATGACATGTTACTGATTTTTTTAAATCGATTACTACAAAATTCGATTTGAAAATACTGTAAATATTTCAAATGACATGTTATGACTGATATCGAAAAGCCGTAACTGCGATCTTTTTTGTCAATTTAAAATAACTAATATTGTTGATGATTTGTTTCACAGCTTCATAATTATTCTAAGTGTATTCGTCAACTATCGCTAAACGCTAGGGATGCTACAATTAAACAGAGGTTGCCAGATTTTGCACTGAGTTCCAAAGGGTTAGAAATTGCAAATTAATATTATCCAAAACATATTATCACTAGAGAAATTATATACCTTAATCTAACTCTGTATTAATCAAAATGAATAAATCCTATGTAAAATTTCCAATTTGTAATTTAAAACTTCCTTTTTAGATGTAGGTCACGTGACCTTCGGAGGTCAGCCCTAAAAATAAATTAGGTAAACGAAACTTTGTGTTTCCCCATTGTCTAACCTTGCTTCCAGAAAATGGTTGATGACTCAAAGTTGCAATATTGGCTGTTATAATATTGTTCAGGCTGTAGGTTGCGAAATTTAGCATTGAATCCCATAACATACAAATAACATAACATAAATATTTTTACAAAAACCTATATCCAGTAACATAGGGCCACGCCAAAATGTCAATACTGATAAAATAATTGAATAAACATATCTTTGGCCATAGCAAATTGATCCAAAAGGAAAAAAGATGAAGCATGTGCAATTTTAAAAAGATCACCTATTTTTATTTACAAACTTTAATGCTTTCATCATTCTTATCATTTTTGTAACTAAATTTTTACTAAGTTGTATTAAGAATTTTTTTTGAAAATATAAAATTTATTTCAAGATATTTCAAGATCAAATCAAAACTACGTAATCATGTGTATCTTTTGTTGTACACCCAAGCTGAAGCATAATAAGATGGTTAGTAAAGCTTGGGGATTGAAAGTACTATCTAGCATATCCGAAATCCGAAAATCAATGTCCATTAAACAATCCGGTCAGAAATTAAAAAAATTAAAAGTTATTAAAATGCGAAACAATAACAAGAAATATGGTGCGGGACTTATGTAGGACCCGCAGAATTATAAAAGATATAAATTCGCTTATTATTACCAATCTAAATTTATTTATTTAAGATTGTGTACGGAAATTCTAAATCTAAGTTGGTCCCTATCTGTAGATAGTGGAGATGTGCTGAACGATTTTACATCCCCAATCTTTATTTTGTTGTTTCATTCCGAGATCTAAAAGCCAATTACAGAAAGAAAGATTTACATATTTAATAAAAAAGGTTAAATATGTGCATATCTTAATATTTTTTTATTATTAAAAAAAATTAAAATATTTCCGAATTTAGACCAAATAGACCCAATGCGTTGCTATGGCAACGACTTAGTGTAATCCAAAACCTTTTGTTCTGGACTTCATAATGACCAGCAACAACAAACAATGCATGCAAAGCCATTCAGCAAATAGTCCTTTGTTAATTAAATATTTATCAAACATTTTGCACTTTCTATCTGAAAAAATTGGAAATATCCCGCTCCACCACTCGAGGCATATCACAGACAAGCTCTTTTGTTGTTGTTCCATTTTATTGAAAATAAAATAAACATCTTTTGGCTTTAGATTCATGCAAACATGAGTACAAAAGGTGTTAGGAATCAATGTGGGAAGAATAACCGTCTCAATAACGAGTTGAACTGGTAAAAAAGGATCGAGTTATTTATTTGCTTTATATTCCAGCACCAAGCAAACATCAACTTTATGTTACAAACATATTGAAAAAAATTATAAAAATAAATTATTGTTTCTTTTTTAAAGCATAACAAATATAATATGTTAAATTTTGAATAATACGTAATTAAAATGTGGTGAATGCTATAAATCGGAAATTCAATTTGTTGGTTTTGATCAAGTTGGTATCCATTTTGGCCGTCCAAATGAGCGGACCCTATTCCGTTGTATATCTTGCATTTTTATCAGAAACACTTCCACGTAGATATTCTGATTTTTACAGATAATCCTCCATCATTTATCCATATAATACTCCATGATCTATCCATATAATCCGCCATCATTTATCCATATAATACTCCATAATTTATCCAGATAATCCTCCATGATTTATCCATATAATACTCCATGATTTATCCATATAATACTCCATGATTTATCCATATAATACTCCATGATTTATCCATATAATAATCCATGATTTATTCATATAATACTCCATGATTTATCCATATAATAAACCATGATTTATCCATATAATACTCCATGATTTATCCATATAATAATCGATGATTTATTCATATAATACTCCATCATTTATCCATAAAATAATCCATCATTTATCCATATAATACTCCATCATTTATCCATATAATAATCCATGATTTATCCATATAATAATCCATGATTTATCCATATAATACTCCATCATTATCCAGATAATCCTCCATGATTTATCCATAAAATAATCCATGATTTATCCATATAATACTCCATGATTTATCCATATAATACTCCATGATTTATCCATATAATACTCCATCATTTATCCAGATAAACTCAATTGTCCATATTATAATACTTTGTGATTTGTCCACATAATATTCCACGATTTGTCCAGAAAATCATCGCTGTTGCAGTTTTCAGTCGGAATGAAAAGGGTAGAGCCACTGGTTAGAAAACTAGTTAAAGTACTGAAAATCCCCCTTAGTATTCCCCACCAAGCACCCCCTCATCCTACCACTTTTAGCCTCGCACCTGAGCCTGACATGCTCTCTCATCTTCCTCTTGGCACTTCCTAGACACCACATTATCCTCCAATCCCAACCCTCCTCCTAAAATTCCTCAGCTCCAGCAAGTGCTACGTCCCAGCCTCACCTGCTCCTCTCTAATTATTCTCATCTACACCTACTCTACTCATCTCACTATACACCTCCCTCACTCTCTCATGCAACCTCTTCCTCTTCTCCCACAGCCATTCAAACTCTGTACAACCACCCAATCCAGGTCTCATCTAGCAAACAACCTCTCCCAGCAATTTCATTGGTCCATTCATTGTCAACAATATCGTAATCGTAATGACTGGGGACCCAAGTGATGGTAAGCGATCTCCAGTCTTCCTTCAGATCAGTCAGTAAATTAAACACGATATTTAGACAATATTTGGCTGTCCACGAGTTCTATTTCTGTGTCACCACTCTCCTCCAAGTGTCACGGTGGTCATTCAGCCAGCTCATCGCACTCTCGATAGCCACCAACTCCGCTTGGAACAAAGAGCAGCAGCCACAAGCAGCCATCGCCATCTCCATAATCTTTGCAGGTTGTTTGGCGTCACCTATCGTAACCACCATGCCACTGCCTCCTTTCATACCGCCTTCCTGCACAGACAACCACCTGATAGGACTGTTTGTTACTAAGAGCCTCGAGGCCCATCTTCGTCGTTCCTTTCTGCTCAACCTTCAGTTCCATCCAATCCTACCAGGGGTTCAATAATCTTCTTCTTCTCCGTCTTGATCACTTATCCTCAGTTCTTCTTCACCCCCTCCTTGGTAGAGATATCTCTTCTCAAAAACTCTTCTTCTGCCGCCATTTACGCTCCAACATATGGTCAGAGAGGATCTCCTTCCAGTTGAGAGTGGGGCTGCCGAAAAGTTTGTTTCTATGTTAGAAGTGTTTAGAGCGCTACTCAAGGTTTGGGGCATCGAATAATGTTTGGAGTGATAGTCTTAGTTAGTAGAAGAAGAGTCTCTACCAATACGGTACCTATGATCCTATTAGCACCATGTGGCTGCTACGGACCTGGTTGATAGCGACTTCTTCTAAGATTTTGGAAGAACAAGTTTGCTTTGAAGAAGGAGGATGTGGGTCTTTCCTCTCGACTACACAGCAATGTCATCAGCAAAGAGCATTATCCATTTTCCGTGATGTCATGGATATACATGGACGGCGAAAATAGGACTAACCCTTGTCTGAACAGTCTCTTCTCGCTAGTCACCTCATTGAGCTTAACGCAAGCCTTTTTGTCACCAGCCACATTTGGATGCACCTAACTATCGCTGTGCTCAGGCACACTTTCTGGATCAAACCATCTCTCCAAACCCGTGAGATTCTCATTTTCATCAGAACTAGAATCGATTATCTTTTTTAACCCAAACCCTAATATATATTTTTACAAGATACGCGATTCTCATTCTGATGAAAATAGATAAAAATTAGACTCTTGTTACATAAAATAAAAATTAGGTAGCGAGACTCTCTTAGAATTTAGCTAAATCAAATGCAGACAATGCGATTTGTTCACACCTGCCCATTCTAAGCGTCCATATAATACTCTATGATTTGTCCTAATATTCTAAGAGTCCATAAAATACTCTATGATTTGTCCGAATATTCTAAGAGTCCATAAAATACTCTATGATTTGTCCTAATATTTTAAGAGTCCATATAATACTCTATGATTTGTCCTAATATTCTAAGCGTCCATATAATACTCTATGATTTGTCCTAATATTCTAAGAGTCCATAAAATACTCTATGATTTGTCCTAATATTCTAAGAGTCCATATAATACTCTATGATTTGTCCTAATATTTTTAGAGTCCATATAATACTCTATGATTTGTTCTAATATTCTAAGCGTCCATAAAATACTCTATGATTTGTCCTAATATTCTAAGCGTCCATATAATACTCTATGATTTGCCCTAATATTCTAAGTGTCCATAAAATACTCAATGATTTGTCCTAATATTCTAAGCGTCCATAAAATACTCTATGATTTGTCCTAATATTCTAAGCGTCCATAAAATACTCTATGATTTGACCTAATATTCTAAGCGTCCATATAATACTCTAAGATTTGTCCTAATATTCTAAGCGTCCATAAAATACTCTATGATTTGTCCAGATATCTATAAAATTTGCCTAGATATAATACTTAATGATTTTAGCATATAACCCCAGTGAAAAAATCAAAATGAGTTAGAATTTTTATTAGTTTGGACACGCATCTTTCTAATATTCAAATCGTGTAAATTTTCATTTTAATTTATTATGATGGTTCGGGGTTCGTTACCTATAACACAATGGCAGAACCGGTTTTGTTATTTCAACAAAGATAACAAATCTCTCAACTGAGATTAGTAGATATAAATGTAGAAGATCTTCCGAATAATTTTAAAAAATATGCAATATCGTAGTGCCGGCTGAATAACAAAATCCACCAAATTATAAGTTATTTCTCATTTCTTATATAAATAGTGAAATTTACGCAAGATTACAGAATTCAATCTACTATTTGATACACAATATTACCTAACTAAATTAAATTTCTTGACAGAAAAATACAAACAAAACATAAGGTACAGAATTATATGAAACAGTTGTAAATTACATAAATTTTAGGACGTAAATTTTGTACTAATTTTTACAGCGTAATATTTCCGTTGCAGGACTCACGAGATAAATACTTTAATTAGGTTTAAAGAATAAATAGAAAGAAACGCTTAATGAATTTTATTCTAAGCATCACAATATGATTATGAAATCAATATTGAGCACCCAATTTTATTGATCAACCGACGATTACTTTTTCTTATTTAGAACTTGTAGTAGGCATATTATAAAACATGAATTGCCCGCATGACCTAACATATCAAGACCACAAATAATTGGATTTAGGTGATGTGACGATTTCAATAGTTGTTCTCTTGCAAAAAAAAGCAAGTACCTCTAGTTCCTTGCACCTGATTGTTTGCAAACTAGGGAGGAGGTATACAGCGACAAGCAAGTTGACACTTCCAGTATAATAATGCCTCAGTCAGCGATTTCAACCATAATAAAATCAAACTCCAAA
Source organism: Parotoplana pacifica (assembly GCA_034780595.1). NCBI lineage: Eukaryota > Metazoa > Platyhelminthes > Proseriata > Otoplanidae > Parotoplana > Parotoplana pacifica. The sequence goes on from JAUYWI010024453.1 coordinate 7,490, forward strand.
TAAAACGAGCAATTGCTCGACCTAAAAATAGCTCAGTACTGACGCCGGGACAAGTATCGGCCAGTGTTGCCACCTGTTCGCAGCATTAATCCATCTACAAGCGGGCAGATCTGGCATCGCTTTCTCCGAGAAAACAATCCAGATGGAAGGAATGACTATCAGGAAAAAAAGCTGAAGCCAGAAATTCTACTCGATCTGTTTGTATCCAGTATATCTATTATCTAATGAATACATATTCGCATCATGTTCCTTTCCTTGTGGTTGGGCTAGGGTCTAATGCGATTAAAGCAACAGGTTAGTTTATTGAAGCGAATAGCTGACTGAGCAACTTAAGTAGTGTAAATTTACAAAGTTGTTTTTTACAACTATAAAGATTTTTACTTTTTAACACTAAGGCCTGCAAAGTGTTAGCTATAGGTAAAATAAGTACATCAAAAGTAATTTTTTTATATTTGTTGAATAGTAATCTTTTTATGTCTTTGCTTTTTTGTTTTTATTTGTTTCTCCACTATTTGGTGCTTAGCTGACTCAGTCTATCTAACAAAAAGTGACGATTTTTAATGGACATCGTTAATTTCCAAAAATATCACGTTTCTTTGATTTCTTGCTTTTCTCTCAAACATAACACTTAAGAAGTTGGTTCCCCCCAACTGGTTGATTCCAATTAGGCCGAAACTACTTTAGCTGACCAGTTTTATCATCAAATGTCGTTCTTTTCTAGCAAATGACGATGAGTTCACATTTTTGTTGCAGTACTATTTTTACAAATCAAATAATTGTAAGTTTATAAAAGAAAAACAACATGGGTAACTCGGCAATAATCTTATATTTCTTACTAATTGTATAATTTATACTGAACGCATTCATTTCCCAAAACAGCAGAGGTGTAGTTTTATTATTATATTTTTCCTTCTTAAAACGTTATACATAATATAAAAATGAGATACAAACATGTTTGTTTTTTAATTGAAATCCAATTAAAGTATTGAAGTCTTATGCGAATAACAAAACAACTATTTTGTTTTTAATTTTTTAGAAAATCTCTCACAACTAATCCTTTTCATAAAATTTTTAGAATCTTTAATCATCTTTAAGCTTATGGACTGTTTAATCAGGACAAATACCAATCATTTACAGCATTGAAGTTAGCACTTTTTATTTCACAATTTTTATAATGATGAATTGTTAAAATGCTGCAATTAGGTACTTTCTGATTATCCGATTCAAATAAGAAAAAACATCGAAATGCCAACGTCATAATGAGTGTTCTTTTATCGGTTTCTATATTTATTCCTTTCCTATTGTCTTTATTGACTACTTCCTTTTGCTTTCACAGCAGACTATAATTTTCTTTTGTACTTTAAAAGGCATTTTGTAGGTACCATATTTTTTATTGTTTTATATACTATATACATCGATTTTTGACAATCGACTAAAGTTATAAGTTGATGAAATAATTTAAAAAAATGTCGCTTGACAAAAGTAGATCTTGTTTTAGTAAAAAGCTTATGGCTGGCTATCGACCTTTGACTGAGTCTAATGAACAATTAGATATGATCTCGTAGATCTTCCTTCCTCTAACAACATACACTGGTCACAGTATTGTACTTGTTTAGTCACCCTATTCGCAATCTTTTGTTCGCACAATCTATAGAGGAGAGAAGGCACCACCTAAATGGGATTGACGTTTCGTCTAGTTCGTAGAAAATACAAACACAGTTTTCTTCAAATTCAAAATAGATAATCGTTACGTTTCTAATCAGAAATATGCAAATAAAAATCTATAACAAATAATATCATAATGCAATTTGATAGCTGCTTCGTGAAGGTGAGTCCGAATTCATAGAATAAAATAATATTAAAAATTTGTACTTATTTCGATTTGAATGAGAACTCTAAGGACTTCAGAATCTCGGTATCTGAAATTATTAAATTGACCCACATAAAAACGCAAAATTATGAACAGATCTAAAGTTTCGGTGGTTTAAAAATATAACTTAGGAAGCAGTTATGGCTAAAACAAATATTTTGTTTTCCATATCTCCGTTATCACTTGAACCCGAAATATATAAAAAGTTTAGCGACGATTTTTATGCTGAAACTAGGCGGATTAAAAGTGTTGTTTTTCTCTTTCCTCTGCGGTTCTGCTGACTAATTTTCCAGACAATTGTTTGTTTTGGAATCACAAATAACTAGACTGTTTATGATTTTATATAAAAAACCTAAATTATTAAATAACAATCAATGGCACAAACATTTTTCATACTTTTTGGAGCGCGTTTCTAACTTTCAATAATGACCGATTTTTGATAAACTATAATTATATATGTATATCAGTATTTGATTTCTTTTAGATCATGACCAGCTGTTGGATAATCGTCTTTCTCACCCTATTCTGCCAGCAGCAAACAGGACATCAAGTCAATTCAGAACACTTCTACCAGCGCGGAAAGTTCAACATTGCAGTATTTCAGTCACTGCACCGACAATCTGACGAGGATTCCTCTAACTGCCACGGACCGATTTCACTGTCTGCCTTTTCACTCACCGAGGTCGTACGTCACACAATCCGTCGAATCAATCGTGATTCACACCTCCTCCCCAACGTGCCTCTTGGATTTGTGATTATCGACTCCTGTCAGAGCCAACGACGCACACTTCATCAAGCCGTACAGCATCTAAAAGCAGCTTGGGACACAGGCGGTGTGCAAAAACCATGGCCATCCGACCACTCTCCGACCAAAATAGAACAGGAGCCGCCACGATTTCTACGCCGAATGGAATCTTTCACCCAAGTTCCTGTGATTGGTGTAGTCGGTGGTCAGACCAACCAAGCTGCTGAAATACTTTCCACCTACCTCCAGCTCTACCGAATTCCCATCGTTACCCTAGCAACAGTGTCGGATCGGTTGGCAAATCCACGTCGGCACCCCTATCTCTTTCGGCTGGTTCCCTCGGCAGATCGTTTGGGCGAGGTTCTGTCACGCGTGCTGCGACACTTCCACTGGGTCTACGTAGGCGTGCTGTATGACGCTGAGAGTGTGACACGTGACATTGTGGTGCAGATGGAGAAGAGAATGCGACAGTTCGACCTCTGTTTCGCACTACGAGAATCCGTGCCACTAGCCGCGACTCAAGAGTATTTTGAAATCATAATCAAAAGATTACTCAATTATTTTCAGAATGGTCGGGTGGTGGTCATGCTTCTAAATCACCAAAATGCTCACACGTTTATCAAGGCATTAAATCGACTTGATCTGGTACAGCGCTTTATTCTGGTGTGGACTGACACAGTTTACTCGCTTACTCCAGAGTTTTATAAGGTAATCAACTTATAATATTCAATCGAATTTAACTTGCAAGAATTACTTTGGGGACATTTTAGATGTTTTATTCAGTTAGCTATTTCCAGTGCAAGAAATGTATGCAGGGAAATGAATCTGATATAAATGTTCCAGAGCATGGGAATATATGTAGAAGATGAGGTGTTAAAAGACCTTGATAGAGTGAAGAAATTTTATTACTTGGGAGATACACTAAGTGCAGGAGGAGGCAGCGAATTGACAGTAACTAAGAGAGTGAAATTTGGCTGGCAAAGGTTTAGAGATCTGGATTCGGTGTTGTGTGACTATAGACGTACTCTAGCAATGACGGAGCAAATATAGAGCACATGTGTTCGACCAGTAATTGTTTATGCGGCAAAGACATGGGTATTAAAATAAATAGAAGAAAATATCCTAAGAAGAGCAGAAATGACAATGATTAGAAAGATATGTGGAGTTAGGCAGCAGGATAATATGAATTCAGAAGTGTTGGTGGAAAAGCTTGGTCTGCGAGAGTTAATTGTAGAGGTATTGAGATGTAGCTGTCTAAGATGGTGTGGTCAAAAGAAAATAGTGATGTAAAAGGCCATGGAATCTCGAAGTGGAAGAGACGAGGGAAAGATGACCCGAAAAAGTATAGCAGAGAGAGAATGTCGAAAGGTTGGACTGAAGCTTGGAGATCATGAAGATAGAGAGCGCGTGAAATTGGTGTGGCCAGTTGGAAAGAATGAGGGTCGGTGACTACCTGTTAGAGATAAATAAACCGACCTTTTAAAAATAAGTGATTATGAAATGATGATGATTACCACCTGTAATTTAACGGCAGGTCTACACCTCTGAAATTCTTCTTTTCCGTAATGTTTTCTATAATAGAAAATGGATGCCAGAATTAGCATCCTTTGTGTTGGTCTATATTCTTCCTATTCCTTACAAATTTGCTTTCAATGACGGTTTTCATTAAACTGCTTCCTTCTAAAATTCATTAATTTCAATTTTACTTTCGTTAATGACTTCTAAGACTGCATTAACTTTTTTTATCTACTTAATCTTCTTCAATTTCAAATTTCAAATACCTTGCCGTTATCTTTGTGGTTTGCCTCTTTGTTTCAATTTACAATTTTTGGCTAAATATTTTTTTGCAGAATGTTGTTTAACAACTGCTATTCATTCTTTCAGATTTCTTCAGTGCATAAATTCTCACTAAGATAATGTTATATAATAGTTTCTAGGTATTATATGTATATGAACTTCTTCACTTGTTCATTTGTTGATTAAAGTAATTGTATTTTCTGTACACCAGGCAAGCCCAAATGGTTTATGGCTGACGTCCTACTTGGAACACAGCGATATGCAGCGCACTTACCTCAACCTCACCTATTCCAGCCTAGCCGGTAACCCCTGGGCCAGTCAGTTTTGGAAACGGCTGTATAACTGCCAGATGAATTATCGCTCGGCCCGATGGTGCAGCAAATACACATCAAAACCAATAGGCGAGTCACTAAAGCATGCGGGTCTTCCAGCACTGTTTGATCAGCGTGCATTTGTACTGGAAGTAGCAGTGGAAACCTTTGCCAAAGCTCTGCACAACGCAATCACCGTCTACTGCCCACTATATTTCTCGGCGAGACATCGCATTGACCAGCACCAGGACTGCATCAAAAGTGACACAATGGTGGCCGCTCTGCGCTCCTTGAATCTCTATGTGAACAATGCTCTAGGAAAATCTCTCCATTTCCAATTCGACCACACTGGACAGCTAGTGACGTCAGAAATTCAAATTAACCAAATACAGAGCAATAAAACACTGAAACCAATTGGCTACTACTATGCAGATATTGATCACCTGGAAATTCAAGATAATAAGACAACATGGATACAGAAGGGGAAACCAATTCCAGAGTCAGTGTGTGGCATTCCCTGTCGACAAACTGAAGCTATTATATGGCAGTCTGCATGCTGTTGGACCTGTTTCAGCTGTCCCCAAGGAAAGGTGCTCAGTGTCAATCGCAGCCATTGTCTGCCATGTCCGGAGACCCAGTGGAATCCCTTGCTCTCCAGCACCAGCACCCTCTCTGAACTCAACACGACCATCGACATGTTGACCAGTAAGGCAGCGGGATATTCGAATCGCTGCGCCACCATTGCTCGACTCAACTTCTCCCATTTTCATCTTGCTACCTCCGTAAATGCGATTCTAAGTGTAATCGGTATGACATTCTGTCTGCCACTTGCTATTTGTTTGGCCAAATGGCGACATCGGAAAGCGATTCGGACCACGGGTTTCTGGTCCCATTTGTGTATTCTACTAGCGCTAACACTACTCTTTGGTCACACCTTTGTCTATTTGCTGCCACCAACTAACGTGCATTGTGTGTTTATCATGGTGAGTAAATTGTTTTAGTTTGGAAATTTAATTCAATTTTGTGCTATTCACCATTTAGTTTTCCTTGCATATTTCACTGAACTTTTGTTGTGTCTATTCAAAAATGATATTTCAAATTATTGAATTTTGTTATTGTAATGCATAATAATGTTTATAGCACCAAACGTTCTTAATTTTAGGAAATGCTGCTGTTTGGGGTTGCCGTGGATTCCTACCCTAATTGGAATATGACTTCAAAATATAAATAACCCCCTCCGCAACTCACCTAGTTAAACAATCACTTGACCAGACTAATAAATGACAAACGTAGAGCCGGCTGTGATACTAATAAAATAAAATAAATATTTAAAAAAAAAACCTTCTATGTAGTTTATAAATGAAATGTAAATAAATACATAGCTATTAAATTGCACAACTTAGTCTTTCTCTCCACCCAACTGTGGGCATTATTGTGTTTTTTAATGTTAAAATGTCGATTAATTATTTTTACATGCAGTAGGTACATCTATTATCATTTACCTAATTAAGTAACTTACGTCCCTAATGTGTTGAAAGCAATATTTCGATATTATTAATAAATTAAAAAGAAATAAATAGGTTGATACTTTTATAGTATCGTTTGCCAAACATCTCTACTTCCTCTCTGCTTGATATCATTACGAAAAGTTAAAATGCAATTATCTGTATAGACCTTCATTTGTTTTGTGCATACATAAAGTATCTCCTCCTTGCGATGAAAAAGCAGACAGTGAATTAAATGACAATTTTATTGTTGTAATTATCTTTAAAAAACGTTTTAAAAATAAGATTTAATTACCGAACCTAAACAAAACATAATGATCTTTGTAGAATCTTATTTCTGCCTGTGTTCTGGTTTAAATTTAGATAATTATGAAATCAGAAATGAAAGTCTCTCCTATTAAATAATCGTCATAAAATTAACTATGAAATCTATAAATGATAAGCTTTCAGATCTTTGCTTCTTAGATACTCTAGTGGTCCTGCTCACCAAATTTGAAGTCAATCTGACAAAATTCATTTATTGGCCTGATGAGATACGTCTTTAACACCTAATAGATCAATCTCTCTGTTTACAATATCTGTCAATGATTCTCTTTGTGCCAAGCTTCAGACCAATGGAACTTCCAGAAAGACAAAATTCATTAATAAGTTTATGGTTCTTTAATCCAATCTGAAATTATGCTAATTGTTTTTCAAGTCTAGTTATAATCTTAATCAATGCCATCTGGGTTATTTGACACATCGCTCGCCCCCTCCTGTATAGATAAATCTTTAAAACTTGGAATGTATGTAGGCAAACCAAAGTGTTTTAGACTTGTTAAAATAAACTTTTATTGTTTGAACTGGAAAATTTTTATTAAAAATGAAATAGTTAAATCTATGAAAATATAAATTTTATGAAAACTGTAAAAAATTAGTTTTGTCATATATAAAATCTTGAAAACTACAATTTTAATTGAGATTTGAAACGACAGAATTAGAAATTACTTATACTTTGAAACTCAAACATGCCTATTTGAATCGGGATTCAACAGTTTTGTCTCAAAACTAGTCAAAATAGTCAAAAATAGTTCAAAATTTCAAAATTTCTGGTGCAATGATATTTCAAAAAATGATCTTAAAAGTTGCAGAACATTCAGAACATTATGAAAGATCCAGCCCTTTTATTTTAAAGATGCCAGATTAAGAAAATCTGCACAAATTGCTTTGACACCTCCCCCCACCCCCTCTTTCCCCCGGTATATATGGGGCTAATTAACAAGATGCTCTATAGATGACTGCTATAATGATGCTTTCTCTCTATCTACAGATGAGTCTGCCTCTGCTCTTCACCACTGTCTATGCTCTGCTCCTCTCGCATAGCCTCAGGGTCTACCTGGAGTGCAGGAGGCGCTCTCCACAACTGTGGCAACATCCCAGGAGGATCAGAGAGGCCGATGCTCCTGTATATGCTCAATCAGCATCGGTTCATACTGCCCTTGACATCTTTCTCATACTACTACAGGTATGCAAGTATCATCCCCAGTCATTGCTACAACGGGTGTTGTGTGTGGGTTCCCATATTCATATGTAGAACTATTTCTCATTACTGATATGTCGCTATGGCAGAGTCGCAGGCATTTTTCTTAAAACTTAGCCATCAAGTCTAAGGCTTTCTAGATACGCATGTAGAGGGTGAAGAAAGGTTACTCCCAATTGGTTCAGAAAGGTGATGGGAGCAATTTGTCAAGTGCTCGAGGCCATAGTATGGCTTCAATTTGTTCAATAAGTACCTACATTCTTAAGAAAAATGCCTATCCTTCTAATGTCATTGTATTGGGTTGCTAAACATTTGCTGGATACTGAAAGAAGCCAAATTGTCCCTAAAAAAGGAAATATTAGTGTTTCAATTAGTCAGGGCCACGTTGGCACCTTCCATTATCGATCAAATGCTTAGCTACCTAATACAGAACAACGCAAGTGAGAAAATAATTTACAATACATATTATCAAAATATAAAGTTCAGTTTTGTACAATACAACTAATATTTTATAAAAGATGTGGAAATGTTGTCCGCCTTCAGAAAGGCACAACCTTGCCGGCTTCACTATAGATATTGACATATTTCTGAGAGTGGCTTCTTTAATATCGTCAATGCTGTTCTAAATATTGTTTTTTTAAATCATCCAATGTTTGTGGGTTGTTGATGTAAACAACATCTTTGAGATATCCCTACAAGAAATAATCTGGTAGAGATAAGTCTGGAGAGCGTGGTGGATAAAGTCCTTTGGAAATAATCCTTTGTCCAAAGTATTGCTTAATGTATTCTAATGACACATTTGATGTGTGTTGAAACCAAGCATTGCAGATTTACGACGAGTTTGTGCAAATGAATCAATGAAATTACAGTAGACTGCAGTATTTACACAATCTTGGAAAAAACAAAAGAAAATTCTTTCACCTGACATGGCTGCCCACACGCCCACTTTCTGAGGATGCTGAGGCTTTGCCACATATTGATGAGGATTCTCGGATGACCAATATCGATATTTTGAGAATTAACATATCCATTAAGCCAAAACCAAGCTTCAAACCAAAAACATGTTTCGAGGAATGAGGGATCATTTTTTGTCACAATAGTTGGAGCCTAGGTTATAATCAAGTTCCTCCAAATTCACTGTTTTGTAAAGAAACAATTTCAAGACTTTGCGAACAATTTTGTCACTTGATCGAGGAATGTCAACTTGCTGCTCAGCCTTTCTTACTGATTGTGTGGGACTTTCAATGAATGCACTTTATAGCAACTTTATCACCATCAGCTTCTAAAGTTGGTCTGCCTAGGTGTTCTTCCTCATTAACAGAGCCTGTACATCGAAACTTGTCTATTAAGCGTTTTATTGTGGATTCAGCAGGGACCGGAGCATTTGTCTTTAGATTATTTGGGGCTTGTGTAGCTGCAGCTTAGCTACCACTACTAATGTAATTCTCAACTAAACAAACACATTGATCAACTGTGTACATTATTTTTTATAGATGTGTATTAATTAAAAATGATTAATGATTTATGTGTATTAAAAATGCACAAACATCGTTTTCAAAATTTATTCCATTGATTTTTATGAATGTAAGCGGGCAAGGTTGTGCTCATCTGAAGAAGGACATTTGGTGTCTTTTTAATTTATTTTATTATATTTTCACTTACGTTAATTTATGGACACCCTGTATAATGGCATTAGAAAGATAGACATGTTTCTTAAGAATATACATACATATTAGCCATTGAACAGAGTGAAGCCACATTATGGCCTTAAGAATTTGCCAAATAGTCCAAAAATGCTTGTAAGATTGATTTGTATGTGTTGCAGCCCCTTTAGTTTAAAACAAATGGAAACCTTTTAGTGGTCAGATACCCTAGGTAGGTCTAAAAATATCTGAAACTTTAATTAATAGTGTTGGACTATTTTTCGGTAAAACCTAATAAATCCTGGCTTTTAGAAAAGACTAAAAAATAAATAAACCAAGAATACCTTTGCGAGTGGAACTGAAAGCAGTATAGCAGTTTGACAGTTACCTCAGTCAGACATTTAACAGTCTGTGCCAGCATTCAAACAAATTGATTTTTGTTGGCTTCATTAAATTTTAGATCTAGATAAGTATTTCAAAATCGCCATTCTAGACACGGAGATGTTTTCAAAAAGCCAAGGTAAATAATTCAAACAGATAAATTTAATTTTTAGTAAATAGATTAAACTTTTGTTATTAAAGATAGGTATAATTTCCCAAGAGTAAAATATGTAGGTATAATACCAACATCAACATGAAATTAATTTCTATATAACCTTTTAATTAAATAACTAAAAATATTTTTTCAATAATCAGATAGAATTTATTTTTATTTGAAGAATTATCAGAGAAAGATCTCAGTTGTATAAAACATGACAGGTGAACTAACTTTATAATATTTAAGCAACAATTCTAATTGCACTATTTGTAATTCCATAGATAAATAAAAAGAAACTAATAATGTTTTATGTCTAAACTTAACCAGCTTAATTTATGTTTATTGTATTTTATGAAAACATTGTAGTTACCTGAAAAGTAATATTCAATATAATGTTTAGTTTTAATTTAATAAATAACTTTTAGTTGTAGAACATTTCGTGCCATGTTAAAGCTATCTTCAGTCGAACCAATAAATTGATATCGGTAAATACTGTGTATGTATATATGTATACACATTTTCATAACTTTTGTTTGAAATTCGGAGTTCATTACCACACGAAACGTTACGATATCCTATAACTCACATACCTGGAAGTAACTAAAACTATTTAATATCAAGTCAAACGATTATACATATATTTTATAAAATTCGATAGCTATAGCTGCAACGCAGCTTGGGAGACTTCAATTAAATTTATGCATTTATTGTTCACTGAACGATAAACCTATAAACTTAATCCACAGGTTGGATTTTCTAACTAAATGACTAGATAACTAGCATAATATGTGAGTAAATAAAAATAATTTCAAAATTGATTTACGGATTTTCAACAAATGTCAATGTCTATAATACCAATGTTGGAAAAAAAGTAGTCAACTGTGTATACATAGAATATTGTTTTTCAATTTATTCTGTTGTTTTTTTAATGTTGGTAAATAAGATATTTTGAGAGGTGAAAAAAATATTCTTTTTGAATTATTTTGAGAAGAGAAGAGCTTATTTAAATATATGTAGAAACAACGTATAAATATTCATAGTATTTGGATCCTAGAAGTGTTTGTTATTCTGAGTCAGTTTTTTTTAAATAGTTGAAGAAGAAGAAGAAGAAGCAGAACAATAAATTCAAGAAGACGTTTAGGTAGCCCTTGTTATTTATATAACATAGTAAATCTATTGAATAACATTTATTGTTTTAAGATTCTGATTAATAATTATTCGTCATAATTGGGATCCCGACCGATATCAGCAGTTTGGTGGATTTTATTCAGAAGGCCGTCACCTGATTTTAGGGGAATCAGACCAAACATTTAGAACAGTCGGTCAAATCGTTTTAAAGTTTTTAAGCAATTGTTAGTAAACCTTAGGGGGCATTACCAGCGAAAGGTTAAATAATTTTGCAAATGCTACTACAATACGTATAAGCCTAAGCCAAAATATTACCTAATACACGGAAATAATATCCAAATTTTTAGTACAAAAGAGATAGAAAGGACGAACAATTTCTGTATATAAACAACCTCAAAGCGAGCATCATAAAACCAAATTAATCATTTATTATACAAAATGGATTCATAATGTGACCTGTTGGCAAAATAGACACGGACCCATTGTTAGCTACTCATTCTAAGCGGAAATGTTGCCTCGTTTGGGTCTCATTTTTCTACATACATGTCTTAATCTGAAGCTATATGAAGAATATTTCCATGTAAATAAATGTACAAAGAAAGTACCTATAACAGATATTCCTAAAATAGCTAGGTAATGTTTGTTCATGGAATATCTAAACAACAAAAATCCGGGATTTTCAAAGAGATCTAAAATGCAGTTTAAATTCCGATGTAAAATTATACAATTGTGTATTTTATTCTAATGACAATTTTGAATAGTAAACAAAACAGATTCACCCGTTCTGTGTTTAGGGTACGAGTTTAAAAAAATCAGGAGAATATAGTAGGTACACTGATATGCAGTACACTCATGATCACAAAAATTCTATGAGGCAATAGACTTTGCATCTTTTCAGTATGTAAAATACCTGACTGGTTAAATTCATTTAAAAGTATCTTCTAAAAAACGATTTAGTAAGCCGTTTTAAAACTAAGATCAAACAATATAATAATTTTCAAAAGTGCTAATTAAGAGCTTTTAAAAAATACTGATGAAATTAAAAATTGTCTGAATAATACCTGCACCACTTCATATAGGAATAATTGTAAATAAATTTCGATTACCCAATATGCATTTTTTAATATATTTTATATCTAAGCAAAAGAATGCTAATTCAAAAATTTAAAAAACTAACAAATAAACGTCACTAAAATGGTAAATTAATTATGATAAATTCAATTTGTTTTCCACAGACAAGCCGTTAGATTCTATGACATAATTTACTAATCGACATTAGTTCTGACATTTTTGTTCATCCATCATTCAAAAAAGGTATCGTAATTGATTTTAAAAAAACCGTACAAGAACCAAAATCCAAACACTAAACATTCCACCAATAGATCAAAGCAACGTCTCAGTAAGAAAGAGGTATCAAATTGTCACAAGGAAGAGTCATATGTATATTTTATTAAATTTGATAATAGATGGTAAGCAATATCCCACGATGATCAAACTTTCTCAAAACGTGCACGGAAATAATAATTTGCATAAAGATGAGACTGTTATAAATCATACTGTACAGAGGCCATGCCTACTCTCAGTCCCAATCGACTGCATGTTAATTATTGCGAATCCCCCCATGATCAATTTGTCGGCGCCCATGTCGCTAGCCCAAAGTTTTTGGCAAAGTCTTGATAGAGATGAATGAATGTGTTGTACCTAAGTAGGAAAAGCTACGATTTGAACTTTGTAAAATGTTTGATTCCCTAAAACCAAATTTTATATTATCAGCAACATAAATTTATTGATAAAACCCGCTCAATTCGCTCACTTGACATTAGGATTCTAACCGACACCCATTTGCATCAATACAAAAATGGTGAGGTAGACAACTAATATTCATAGACCATCCTGCCAGAAAATGGATATACATTATGTTAGTAGGGAATACCTAGTCGACTTGAGTTAATTTCTATTATTTTACTTTTCATCAATTTAACTTCCACACCGAATGAGACAACAAATTAACCCTTATTGATCCTCAGTAATTTTATCCAAACAATTAATTTTCTCTGTGTATGTACATGGGAAGGTTCTTTACTATCAATACCAAGAAACTTCCACCAACATCGTAGGTAGGTACCTAAAATATTGTTTGTATGTACACATAACGAGTTTGAATAACTTTCAGGCTTTAATTATTATCTTGGAGTTGCGGCGCTTACGCACGAACGGAGAAATTCGGGGCAAGTTGTACTAAAACAAACAATACCCACTGATACCATTTTCTCCGAATATATCATCAGACTCTACATAATTGAACATTTTAATTTCAACTGGACTATTTCATTTTATTTAGTACCTTACCTCTAAGTATTGTTTTTTTAAATTAGTAAATGATTTAATTTTGGTCTGCTACATATAAAATAAAATAAATAATTCTAATGTAAGATAATTTAATTTTTAAAATTAATTTCCTACTTTATTACACATAATTTGTTCATTTTCTACTTTAATACACATATTTCCTTCATTTCCTACTTTAATACACACATTTCCTTCATTTCCTACTTTAATACACACATTTCCTTTATTTCCTACTTTAATACACATATGTATTTCCTTCATTTCCTATTTTAATACCCATATTTCCTTCATTTCCTACTTTAATACACATACTTCATTTATGTCCTACTTTTATACACATATTTACTTCATTTCTTACTTTAATACACATATCTCCATAATTTCCAACTTTAATACACGCATTTCGTTTATTTTCTACTTTAATACACACATTTCCTTCATTTCTTACTTTAATACACATATTTCCTTCATTTCCTACTTTAATACACACATTTCTTTCATTTCCTACTTTAATACACATCTTTCGTTTATTTCTTACTTTAAAACACACATTTCGTTCATTTCCTACTTTAATACACATCTTTTGTTTATTTCCTACTTTAATACACATATCCTTTCATTTCCTACTTTAATACACACATTTCCTTCATTTCCTACTTTAATACACACATTTCCTTCATTTCCTACTTTAATACACACATTTCGTTTATATCCTACTTTAATACACACATCTCCATCATTTCCAACTTTAATACACATATTTCGTTTATGTTCTACTTTAATACACACATCTCCATCATATCCAACTTTAATACACATATTTCGTTTATTTCTTACTTTAATACACATATTTCGTTTATTTCTTACTTTAATACACATTTTTAAACTTATAAACGTAACATACATTTAGGTTTTATGTTATTGATGACAGATATTTGATTCCCCAGTCAGAGTTGTTTCTCTCGATTTAATTACGTGTGTAGACTAATTGTTCCCTTTTTCTGCTATCAACTCAAATATCTTTATTCTATTTAATGAGGCGCTTTTAATTATCTGTCTCTGCATCTTGTCCCATTTTAAACTTACATTTTAACAACTTTTTTACGCAAATCTAATAGACATTACTTGTGCATAAAGTTAGGTCAGACACATTTTTAATCCAAGGCTATTTTGAATTCCTTACAATGCGTTCTACGTCAAACCGTCGAATTATTTAGCAAAACATTAAATTAATTCCATTGAATAGCTGATGCTACACCAACACCCCTTAGGTTGCTTAATGTGAGATATTAATTTTAACATCTCTTGGGATGCCACCAAATAAAGGAGTTAGACATAAAGAAAATATTAGATATTAAATCATATAACTGGCCATCCCCCTACAGTGCCACCTAGGTAGTCGATACGTTGAAAATAAAAATTCAAAACTTGCAGACTTCTATTTCAATATTATCTATGTAGTCAGGCTAATGCAGTTATTTTAATTTTTATTATAGAAGATCTATTTAGGTAGGTGCCTTATGTTTAATTATTAGCTGTGTATTTTGTGGGTTTGAAAGATGAAAATTTAGATTAATTTATTGTTTCTCTTAGTACTGTGTCTCGATGTATACCTAATAGGAAATCTATAACCAAATTTAAGAATAACAACAAGCGAGCTAATTAAAAAGGACTCACTTTATGTGAAAGGTATTCCTATCCTATAGGTACTTTTGCACTCAGCTAATCTAGCAAAGGTTGAGTCCGTCCATATGGAGTTAAATAACTTAAAACATGATATCGAATATAAAAATATGCTTAGTTTCAAAGCCTTAAAAAGTGAAAATAGAACTTTTAAGAAAATTTGCATTATCTAAGTAATCAGATCTTATGTACAATTCATAATGAATTTTAATGAGATCTGTAGCCGCGGAGTAAATCTTTAAAAAACTCGTGTTCAGTTACAAAGTTGTTTTAAGTAGCAATATCAACTCTTAAATGTCAATTAAGCAAAAGCCAAAAGGATAACATTAGATATACCTAACTGAAACTTATTAAACATCATTGCTAACAATATAAACAATAAAACAGAGTTGGTGTTTCTATTGTACTTGGTCAGTACTTGTTTTATGTATACTCGTACAAATCTAGTAGTCTATAAATGGCAACTAACACATACATTCTTGCTTTATATTGCTACATGTTCTGTGAAAACTAACAATAATTTGTATGTGGATAACTTCATTTCAGGTCCTACTGGTAACAACTGTCTACACACTTCACGACGGTCCTCACACGACCATCTCACTGATCTCCTCCGACTCCACACCGATCATGGAACGACACTGTGTCGACACGCCACTCACCCTGCACCTTCCGGCAGCCTATCACACACTCATCCTTCTACTGGCCACCATACTCACATACCGCGCCTATCGCCTCAATCCGCCCACCCGCCAGGCGCTCATTTTAGTGGTCACCAACTGTCTCTCACTACTCTTCTGGACGCTGTTCTTTGTAGTTTACGAAGCGTTCACCACCCGGCCCTGGCAACGGACCTTTCTGCGTCTGGTTTTGGTTCATAGTGCCACCATCATTGTCCTTGTTGGCGTATTCATGATCAAACTCTGCTCCATTGCCCTGGGTCATCACGAGAATAGCATTACGGGCTCCATTGGAAACACAGAACTATCGGTAGGCCATCGAGCTCTAGTTTCCATGGACAACAACACAACCGGCCGCTCATCAAGTACTTCAGGGGCGGTCTCCTCGCGACCTTTGGAATGCCATCATAACCAGGCCGCCGCCATTCCAGAACGGATGAGCAGCACATCAGAGGATGAGGGGATGCCGTCTGATATGGATCTTTATAGGTCCACGCTGCCTCGATGCTGTCCCCCGCCAGGGGCTGGGCTGGGAATGGACGGGCGACCTGGGTGTCTCCTCCTCTTCCCAAGATCACGGGGTGGTGCCACTGGACTGACCAAGATGACGGTTCCCATGGTGACTTCACGTCGTCTTAGTGAAAGGGATAGCGGATTCTCCATGAGCGAGGAAACCATGTCAATGCGTGTTCATCAGAGTGCCCATAACGGCGAATCCATTTTGTGATAGGGCGATACCAATACACAAGACTCTAGATAGTGGAAACAAAACAATTATAGAAACACATCTATTTAGAACAGGCGATTTCCAAATGAAAAATGTGTGGTCAACAAGAATTCGTCGAGGTTGTTCACAGTGCTCCTGTCAACCAAGTGAACAATTTCTGATGGTCATAAAATCACCACACCCCTGTGCAAAGGAAACCGCCAATCACCCAAATCAAACACAAAAACACTCATAACTGTTTTGGGGGTTCATTCGATTTTCTTGACATTTTGATTAATGAAAGACATATTTACCTACTTTGATTTTTATAACAAAAATAGCAAACTTATGAAAACAATAGGCTTTTCAGGACACAAAACTGAATATGTTCAAGTCATATTTTTTAACAATCAGATGTTTGGAAATAGACATATTGTAATGACCAATTTCATCCATGTGTGATATCTGGAATGATTTCTATGTAAAAAAAATAACCAATTTAGGTTAAAATACATTTTTGAGAGGTGGGTTATCTGATCTAAAAACTTGTATGTGGGCTCTTCCTCTTTTATTTTGGTTCCAACTTTTGTCAAAATCGATTGGTCCATACTTACATATATTCGCTAACAAGGTTGTTGAACATGCACTGCCAGACTCTAAACAATCATTGATACCAAAAGTCTTGAGATCCTAGCAGTTAATTATGAAGATAGAAACAAATTTCCCATTGTTGTCATCGAAAACTTAACCTTCTCTGAGCTATACGCCTCTGGTAAAGGAGGGTGGGGGGGGTTACATACTTCCAGTAAATGGTTTGGGCTGAAATTGTTAAGAAAAAAATCGATAATGAGGATGATTACTTCATAGAGGGCCAAAAAGTTTGTGCGATTGACTTCAAAATTGCAGCGTAGATCCACTAGACCTACACTAATGCAAACCCGGGTTGATAAAAAAATGTTAGTTCAGAAATTGAGAAAGAAAGTTGGATGACTCAAAACCAAAATGTCAGCTCAATCAGGGCTAAATTGCAATATGTGCTAGGGGGGTGCACCCTCCCCCCTTTACCAGCGAAGGGTTAACACGTGCATTACGTTGCTACTGGTTCAAATTATACTCTGATAAATAAAAAATATCTAAATGATAAATGAAAAGGTTTTTCGGAGTTTTGTAAATTAGAATAAAACTACTCATATATAGTTTAGTAATGTTAGAATGAAATCAACATTGAGAAACTTGGAAAGATAAGATGCAAAAACTTTTGTAGCAAAAACTAAATTGCTTTCAAGTAGTCCAAAAACTGTGATCCATTCTGTAAATACATCAAATATCATATATCTGTATTATATGTATGTGCTTAGTTTAGAAACTATAATTTGTTCTGTAATTACAATTCCAGAAGGTCCTTTGTGATAACAAGCAAACTGTTTTTTCAGAATACAATTTAGTTGATTTGGAAAAATCTGTAGTTTAAACCGAAAACTGAATGAAACCAAGCCGCCTGATTTGTGACACTATACCCATTACACATCCAGGAAAGTTCATTTAATTTTATTAGCTACACTTTTTTATGGTGATCAAATTTACAATCTTGTCATGCCTCTATTGGTAATCTACAACGTGTTGTGTTGGACAAAGTGGTGAAACACACTCCACCTTCTTGTTTCTGGTAGGTATTGATTGTGAAGTTAACGGAGAAATCACTCCATTTAGATCAATAGGTATACACATACCTGATGGCTATCGCTATAGTTAGGTTTTTATTTTATTAAAAATAATCCGGGGAAAGTTTAATGTGCTATTATGTAGCCCTTCTTTTGTATGAAAAATCATAAAATGGTTCTTCCCAAATGGAAGTGATTTTGTACCCCGCCTCGTCCACGCCACCAGCTGATATCAAATTGTTGTAGGTACAGAGTTATAAGTTTATGTTATTAGGCCTATCGAGGTAGTTTATTCTGTGTTGTTGAAATGATGCCCGGGTCGTTAAAATGTTTTAAAGAAAACAATCTGCAGTTTGTTTATTTATTTAATGGGTTAATCGGTCACAGGAAAACAAATTACATTTTCTTTAAATGTGCGGCATATACATTTTAATAATCTTGGCTATTAACTCGTTGACTAGCAAAGTCTTAATTATACAGCCACGAGAAAAATTAGTAAACGGAAACCTATGCATATGAAGTAGCGACATATGTTCATAATTTTATTCGTTAACACCGATATAAAAAATGAAATTTCTAGATAGTACAGCCAGGGGTTTGGGGGGGAGGCGGCGGATCTTTTGTGGGAAGGGGTCTAAGTCCCTTCTTTTGGAAATTTAACTAATTAATTTTTATATCCGAAGGGATGACCTTTTCTATTCTATTCCATTACCACCAATGTAATGTATGTGAAACACCAATCAATTTAGGAGTGTCTGTCCGACACACTTGGCCACTCAACTAATGGCAAGTAATTTTATACTTATTGTCCGCATATGCCCCATTGCCGAAGTGAAGAAATGTCTTGTTCGGATCAATTGGTATTATGCCACCATAACAATGGTATATGTACATATAAAAGGGGCCTATAAAATGGTTTATGTTATGAAATTCATTTTTTAATTTACAAGAACAATTGATTGAGTGTACCCGAATCATTTCTTTCACATTATCCACCTGAATGGTGGCTAGTGTAATTAGTTATCATTGTCAATGAACAATGAAAGTGCATTTAGAATTGCAAACCATGTATGTAGTAATCGCATTAAAAGTAAAACCCGTTTCAATGTTAATAGTGACATTTTACTAAAACACAGTTGTCACCTACCTCGTGTGTTTTTGTTTAGTTCATAAAAGTGCATTTATTTTAAAGAGTTAATAATTCTTATTCTTATTCTACTATACCTACCTACCTACGTTTGTTATTCTTTTATTTTTATTATTCCCAAGCACCAATGAATCATTTATTTTTCGCATTGTAAATGTAATAATTCATCTGATTTTTTTCCGAATATCAACTGACAGATTTCAATATCTATTATATAACGCTATTTCTACCATTTTAAATAATTTCAATTGTTTTCCTTCTTCTTTGTATGTACACCAATTACTTCTCTGAGACAGAGGTCTATTTTAATAAAGATATTTTTATGGCTAAACAGCAGTCCTTTTCTCAATTTAGAATTAGCTACTACCCAGAGGAGGTATAACTCTGTTAACCCCTCGTCGGCAATGCTATTTTTACATGCTTGGACGATAATGGGGGTAGTACTACCCCCCTAAAATATCATACTTCTCATGCATGGATTGGGTTGAAATTTGGGTGTTTCAAGGTAATAAGAGGGGCGAGCTATTGGGGCCAATGACGTCATCAGGTCCAAAATTTAAAATGTGTCCGGTTTGCCTGAAATTTGGTGTGTAGCAGCTCCATTAGCCACTTAGTAACACAAATACAAAAATATGGTTGCTTATCGATTTTTTGGGGGTGCAAAATAAAATCGATATTAGCTAGCTCTAAAATCCAAACGAAACCTCCTATCTTGCTCAAATTTGAGAGTTAGAATTAGAAAAGCCTAACGTTTATTGTTGCTGGTCTATGAGGTCCATCACACTTGGACAGGTCTCTAAAAATTGATTTTTTTAAGTGAGTAGGTATAATTGTAGAATGAAATCATTACTGCGGCAAATACACCAAATTAAAAATTAAAATCTTGCAAGCCTTCGATAGTGCTAACATCATAGATTTGAACATAATCCAAACAAAAGATGTGTAAATATGGCTTTAACATAAAACAACAACTTTTTAAGATCCAATCAAAACTACGTAATCATGTGCATCTTGTTCTACACCAAAGCAAAAGCATGATATTAAGATGGTTTGTCAAGCTCGGTGATTGAAAGTACTATCTAGTTCATCCGAACACCGAAAATAAAACACCATAAATTAGTCCAATCAATAACGGTCACTGTTGATTGATGTAACAATATGACAAAAATACCAAAAATATCATAATTGTGGTTATTATTATAAATATTATTAGGAACAACTACATTACTGCAGTTTTTTGTAAGTCTACCAGAATGAGTATTACTAAATCTATTGATTAAAATAGTTTTTATTCGGGGAAAATTTATAGTATTATAAGTGATAGAATGTTGTGTAACAATTTGACAATTATTACAAAGTTTTTCAACATAAGTTTGGTAATAAAATGGATTACTGTCAATATCAGGAATCTGTTTGATGACGTAATTAAAGTGTTTATCACTATCCAAAAAGAAATAACAATTGGAGCAAATTTATGTAGTTTCAATATTGCTATTACATACTAATGATTTTAAGAAAAGCTTCATGAACATCTTGTTGATCTGTAGTATCAAAGAAATCATCAGATTTTAATAAACTAATAACAACCTTCATAAAACTTAACCTGATTGATTTATCTAAACTAATATTAATATTAGTAAGAAAAATAAATTCATTGTTGGAATTTAAATAACCATTGATAAATTAAGAAAGTTGAATATTTGGATATAAATAACAAATATTACCTAAATTAGCAAACTTTTTGGAGGATTGTGGCAAAAGGAACTATTAATACCTAGTGTCAGAATTAACAGCAGTAACAGAACTACTAGCATCAGGATCATGAGAATTAATATAATAAAAAGATTTAATAAATTCAGAACAAGAATCAAAAATATTAGGTATAGCATCATGAATGGATATACTAGATTCATACTTAACACCAATATCAAAATTGGCTGAATCTAAAGGATTAGAAATAGAATTAGGGATGGGTTTTGATGTGTAATTAACTAAATAAAAATTCATATAAATAAGAATTATTAATAATATATTTAGAAATAATATCTTTATGTGTATTACTAAACACACTTAATTTTCTTAAAAGAAGTTTAGTATTATAAATTTATTGTAAAGTAATTGAAACGAAAAGTATAATCTTCATGGGAGACACAATATTCCCATATCTAATGAATGAATATTACTGTCCAAGAAGGGCATGTTTACAACTTCAAAAGAAATAGCATCTACATATATAGGGTGTTTAAAAAAATTCGTTTATTTAAGAGAAAAAAATCGGTTTTACAAGAAAGATATTCCAAATATATCAATGGGTACAATATATATAGTTGCCTTGATAAAATACCTCGAAATAATGTTTGGTGCGAAAGTTTATCCCCACAATAATGTGGTACTTACGAGGTAAAGTTGGCCGGTCACCACCTCCGTCTACAGGAATCCACGATCGCACATTCTGTTGAGGAGGTTGCGCTTTTGCATAAACCCATTTCTCGTCTATAACGACCACCCCTCCATGGATGACATTTGAACATTCGTGTGCACCGTTTACTCGATTACGTTTATTGTTGTTCTGTCAATAGGTAAGATATCCATCTGGCGAAACACTTCATCTTCAAGTCGTACCGTAAAATCCTGTATATGGAACTTTTATCCAAAGCCACCAGAATACTAATTTGAGATAGAGAAATACAAGCATCAAGTTCAGTTAATAAACGAATACCATCTATATTTTCTGTTATTTAACGACCAGACCCATGCTTTTTCTTAACCGATTGCCGTTATTTTATATGAAATTAATTATTAATAACTTCAACAGCAACATCAAGAAATGTATCTCTTAGTCCATAACTTTTACATTGTTCAAGAATTAAATCTTTTGGATAGACATCTTCTCAAACATTGACAATGTTATGAGTGGCAATATCATCAATGTATCTGGAATTATTATAAAGTCTGTGCCAAAGAAGGATTCAATTTATATAAATTAGAAATAAAGAGGAATTTATGAAATTTAGCAGTCCAATTTATATTTGGAATATCAGCATCAGTACTAATTCTAATATTAAAATTCTCTAAACAAATCTTTTGATATGTTTATGGTAGATCCATCTTGAAAAGATTACTAGGTTTATAAACATTATTTCCAATAATATTGGTAGAAACACTAACTTTTTCTTGAGAGGAGAAAGATAAAATTGTTTACAGATGAATTCAGTTATCAGTTGCTTTATCAACTGGAGCATGAATGGCTAGAAGTTTATTTTAAGATTATTAATACTAAAATTAGATTTATATATTCTGCATTTTCTGAGCTTTTCAGAGATGATGGAAATAAAGTACCAAGTAAATGGCTCTAAATGATTTAGTTTCTAGTTCATTTCTAGTGGTTTTAGGATCATTTCAATCACTAGAATTTAATATTGAAAAATTGATTTTTAATGCATCAGCTTGGTCCAGTCCTCAAATCATTGAATATCAATTTATGATTTTGGATATATAACTTTTTTGCTTAAACCACTTTATAATGTATCAGATATGGAATTGAGATGGTAAACTTGAAGTAATTCTATTCAAGAATACTTTATTTATTAGCAAATTAAATTTAACTTTTTCCTATCTAAATATATATATAGGAATTTCATATATAAAACATCATAACTTTTTTTTGGATAATTAGAGTTTTCTGACATTTTTACTAAATAAAATCCACAGTTGAGTTAATTTTGAGAAAAAGTTATACGTAGGAATATTTTTATTCCAAAAAGAAAAACATTTTTTTAGGAAAAATTCCACAAAAATAAATATTTTGAAAAACCCGAAAGAGATCTTGAAGTGTTTGGAATATATACACCAAAATTTATCCAATTTCATCATTATTTGACACAACAATTGATTTTTGTGTAAAAAGCATATTTTACCCAAATTAGAGCGGGTTCACGCGACCTTGGAAGTGGTCGGACCCAAAATATTTGTATACCATAAGTTGCTTTCACTTTTAAAATAAATATGCAAGATAAACAGTTTAACATGAAAGTCTAGTTTCTTAAAAAGTAGAAA
Organism: Parotoplana pacifica; assembly: GCA_034780595.1. Taxonomy (NCBI): domain Eukaryota; kingdom Metazoa; phylum Platyhelminthes; order Proseriata; family Otoplanidae; genus Parotoplana; species Parotoplana pacifica. The sequence goes on from JAUYWI010024453.1 coordinate 30,828, forward strand.
TTGAAATTTTGTTTCATTAACCAGAAAATAGTTTATAATAGAACACAATTAAGACAGCTAATTTTTAAAAGAATCATAAAAGATTGCACTATACAAATAAGTACCTACGTTTTGAAATGTGAAACTATGCAGCATCATTTCTATTATCTACAATACATGAAAAATACTTATAAATCCACATGAGATTTAAAACATGTAGATTGACAAAATAAAATCCTTTCACTGGCATCTTTCTTTTTATCTAAAACTCCACCCCTAACAAATATTTCAAATTGCCCCAACCGATTTGCAGGTGTATTAAAATTCTCTTTCGGATCTTGTGATGTGCTTTTTGTTTTACTTTTATCATCCAGTGACGCTGAAATAATGCAAAAATGATGTTTGGTCGAAAATTAGCAAAATGCAATTTTTACAAGTACATAAATAGAGATCATGAAGTCAAAACTTTTATTAATCAAAATTTGGTGAAATTGCAAACATATCATATTTAATCGTTTTTGCGGCTTTAAAAATATTGTAATTTTGTAATTTAAAAGAACAAACTTTAAATGAAAATATGTAAATGCCTAACCAAAACAAATTATCAAAACTATATACCTCCTGCCCATTAACAAGAAAGAACAGTAATTGCGGAAGATTTGTTTCAAATATACAGAGACCCAAATTCACCATTATATACATATCTATATTTTTTTAAATTGTCCATAATACAATAAATTAGTCTCACTTGTAGGTACCTTCATCATCATCATCAGTGCCATCTCCTGTAGAGGTTGGCTGCCATGATCCGCCACTTTTCTCTGCTTTGCGCCAGTCTC
>JAUYWI010024454.1:0-18741 GCA_034780595.1 Parotoplana pacifica
ACTAATATATAATCTTTGGTTATATCTACTTGAATTCTATTAGATAATTAAACTACATTCTATGTTTTCCCGTAATCATTTTATATGGCGTGCTATATGAAATATAATATATTACTTTTGAATCGTGGTATTTTAAATAAGTTTTATTCTTTAAAATATAAATTTATATACATACGTTTATTTAACATTGAGGGGATAACACTACCATTAAAAACAATTTTAGCAAAATAAAATTTATCTTTACGTAGGATAGAAAAACAACAATATTACATATCTATATCAAAAATCCAATTAACAATAAAAATAAAGAATTGTATTCATATTGCTCCTATGGCTTCCCAGATACCAAATTAACTTTCAAAACTGTTAATGCTCATACAGTAGACGTCCCTTCTTCTTCAATTACGCCCCTGTCATTTCCACAACACTATGTAGTTTTATAAAAGTAAGCTAGTTATACAAAATAGGTACTACTAAAATAAATATATTCATTTGCGAATTTTTATTTTATTGTTATAAGAATGTGATGCTACTATAAACTACAATTTTTAAATGATAAGTTTAATTGCTTCAACTAAATAAATGACCTTGAGGGATTATTTACATCAAAGCGCTACAATATAAAAATGAAAAGAAATTCATGGCATCTTTTGTTCTTTATATGCATTTTATTAAAAGTATTTCGACAAGGACTCTCTTCAGAAGGTAAATTTGATTAATTCTACACTCAATAATATATTGTACAATTATATCAAGATACAACAAAGTGCTACTAAATTATGGAAAACTAAATTAAAGGTTACTACTTGTCAAAGTAATTTTTAAATAAATATAATTTAAAGAAATTCTAACTATAAAATATTCATTTTATATAGGTTTTCATTTCATAATTGTCATTTCACAACTCATTTGATTTAATTAATACACAATTCATAGAACAACATTGGTTTACAAATTCTTCTTATGCATATATTTGTTCACTATACTTAGCCACATGGTGGATGGTTTTTAAACAACACATCCACTGTGTGGATAAGTACGGTGTTAGCCACATGGTGGATGGTGTTTTTAAAATCCTTAGGGTCAGGTTTTTCTTGAGAATAAGTTATTTTACTACACTAACTTATCATTAAAATAACTTATTCAAGAAAAAACTGACCCTAATGATTTTTTTAAATTTTAGTTTTATTACTATTTTTGAAAAAGCATGTCCACCATATGGCTAAGTACAGTGTTATTTGTTTCTATAATTCCAACTATAATGTGGCCACTCTATAGATTACAGTCCCATCACCAAACCATGGAGGCATAGCCCCCTTTTATTAAAAAGGTACCTTTTTAAAAATATAAATAGTTGCCTATTACTGTAAAATTATATTTTAAAATAATAAGTGAAGTACCTACTATAGGTCACATTAAAAAAGCAACTAAAAAATTTCTTTAAAAGGATTAACATAGCAATAATATTATATACATTTTTTATTGCTCAGCTAATTAATTTTGTTTGAATGTAGGGTAAATATTATATTACTTCTTATATTGTTTATTTTCTCTCCCTAAGAACAACTGCCTCCTACCTGCAATACCCTTTTAGATACTGTCTCTTGCTAAGGTCCAAACTTTCCAAATTTGTGAAAAGTCAACTTTAAAAAAAGTCAATTCTGAAGCCAAAATCATAGATATATGGCTTATATTTGTTATATATATTAAAAACTCTTCATTGTTGAACATTGAATATTGATTTTTATCCATAGGGTATAAACTAAGAGCTAAGTAAAAATCTTTTTTTTAAATTTTTGTCAAAAAAGTGTCAAAAGATAGATTTTTTCTAAATTTAAAAATGATGTTTAATAGTCTCTTTATTAACTATAAAATTTTTCAATAAAAATATTTTTCCAGAAAAAATTCATGACCATTTTTATATTAGTACCCAATCTAAACTTTTTATTTCTACTGATCTTGCTTAGTAAAAGTGGTTAATAGTTTTGCAACTATAATAGTATTACTTCATTCTATGATATGTATTACAAATGTTTGCAAATATTGATTTCTCTGCCAGAGTACAGTCAGAGAGTAAATAACTTTTTTTATCAAATAGATTTTTTTAAATTTGCTGTAAATGTGCCAATCAATATCCTTAAGCATTGTAGAAAATTTCATAAATTATTTTGACCCCAAAGAAGATATTAAAAATTTTGATTCAAAACTTAACCATTATTAGAAAGAGAAAAATTAGAAGATTAATTATGTGATAAAATATGAACTATATACTATTAGTGTGCAAATTAGAAATATTATAGCATTATCCAAAATATGGAATTGAGGTCCTCTGAATTTGGGATGAGTCCTGGCTAACATATAAATGATAGATTTTTCCAAAAATTTAGTTTCGTAGATAAATTTTATTAAAAACCAATAAAAATAATCTAGAAACACATTTTAAGTTATTGTAAACCATTTTGTGCCATTTTTGCCATAAAATACATGATATTAAAAACTTCAATTTAGTAAACCAACCCTGCAATGGTGGTACTCATATCTCAGGAAACAAATGTGAGGAATCTTAAAATTTCATACTTTATTTGAAAAAATTTTTAGATTTTAAATCCCAGGTTTGAGAAAACTAGAATGTTTCATTTTATTTTAGAGTCATTGACCTTTTGGGCCCCATTTATTCTCAAACTCAATTTTACTAATTATATTTATTTGAATATGACTAAAAATAATGTAAATGTCATATTAAACCATTTTAAACTATTTAAAAAATACACAAAAATATTAAATTTGAGCATAATCAGATATTTCTTTTAAATCTTAGTGATTTTTGCCCTATATTTAATAATCAATATTTAAAAAAATGTTTATGTATTTCCATTATAAAGTCTAATAGACTGACCTATACAGCAAATTTGAAGTAATTTGGATAAATTTATATTTCATCAGCTCCAGCTATCAATTTTAAAAAAATCATTTACACAAAACATCCATGGGAAGTTTGATATTCTAGAGGGGGGTCTAGACCTCTCCTTTATTAGGTACATATAAAAATGGGTTTATCTATTAAGGGTTACAGAAACTGACACACTCGAAAGATAATAACTCTACCTGGAACAAAAACTGACCCTGAATAGTGCTATAGAATTAATAAAAGTTAAGAAGCATGAACATTTGTTCCAAGCAAACATTTTAGCCAGCACTAACTCTATGTCTATGGCTAAAAGATTTTAACTTAGTATTACCATAACAGTCAAAGATGTTAATATTATTCATTTGTTATCTATAATAATCTGGCTAATAAGAACTATAAATTTCTTAAAAACCTTATCAAATATAAAATTAGAATTACTTTTTAATATTAAAGAAAACAAATTATTTTACATACAAATTCTAATATGTCATTTTTTCTGTTGGACAATAGATCTATTCTCTACACTTGACTATAGCCTTAAGCTAGGAAATATTAAAACCATCAATAATTTTATTATATTGTTACTTTTATATAATAATATTTTATAAATACATTACATATAGAACTTTTTTTATTTTCAAATATAAGTAAAGTTTTCAATAAAAACTAGATGGAAGGTTGTTTTACAGTGTAAAACTTATTCATTTGATGTTAATGTTGCAAGCATGTGCTGCTTAAAAGCCCCAATACCCAGATCCAAATTCTATAATGTCAGCTATGGCTTATTGAACTTTTTAGGTAGCATTTTGAAGAAAATTTGTTATCTTTTGTAAATTAAATAATATGTTAGACCTTGCTATTAATTACTATTTGTTAAAAATATCTCATAGATTTTATTGTACCTACAATTTGAAGTAGAACTTCAAATAAAATAAAAGAATTCTGCTCTATCAAACCTAATTTTTACTACAAAAAATCCAAAAAAATTTCACTAACCCCCACCAGAAACCCAGATGATGAACTCAACTAGGAGATCTACCACCAGACCCCTACCAATATTGTCATCTGATACAGACTTGCTCCATTTGGCTTCTACAGTACTAAAATTTTAAATGGGCTTTGCTACATATATTGTGTGTAGTTTTTGGCAATGTCAGGTAATATTAAGATTGTATATTGTGTTTTTAGGTGTAAATAAATAAATAAATAGGTAGAAACCAACTGTTCTCTAGGTATACTATTTTAAACTAAAGAAAGGCTGTAGTTATCTGAAAACTATTGTTTTGAAAGAAAACTGTACCAGTAATGTATGGATAAATATTAACTTGATTTTGTAATATGTTAACAATTCTAAATAATAGAAAAGTTTTTAATTTAATAAATTTGATGGTGACCTCTCTTGCCCACCAATATCAAAGTAAAAATTTCATTTTAAATTTGGAATTGAAAATTGAAAATTTTCAAAAATATTTTTGTTTTAGGATGTTTTTAGAATTATTTCTGCCCATTGATTTACATCTATGGTAAATTATGGAAGAAATATATGAGTAGAATATTTTTTTAATGAAATAGATTCCAGATTTAAAGTTATAATTCTCACTCAACATATTCTTAAATGCACTCTGTGTTTGGGGCTGGGATGTACATAACATTAGTATTGTGAAATAAAGTTTGTACCCAATGTTAAATTGAATTTTCCACTTACTGTTCATATTTTCAATTGTAGCAGTTCCAATTATCTATTTCAAGAACATCCAAACAGGTCAGTTCATAAAGGATGCAACTTCTGTCAACAGAGCACCTGGACAATCTCTGACACTAGTTTGTCAGCTAAGTCTACCACAGTATACTGAAGACCAGAATAAAGATATGGGTTCTCTTTTACAGTGGAAGAAGTCAGCAACAACTTCAGCACCTTACAAGATACCCCTACCAGAGGATGAGAATAGTGGAAGAGTAAAAATTTCCAAAAATAGTACTTCCTCTATGTTTATTGTCCCTAATGTCACCTTTGATGATGGGGGAGCTTACTACTGTAATTACAAAGCTTTTAGTTACATCATTACTCTTCATGTTTATTATGGTAAGTTTAGATAAATTTATAATTTCATAAAAAGTATAAATTGCCATATGCCATGGTCATTACTGTTTAATAGTAATTAATTTTATTTACCCAATTGCTTTGCTATAAAATGGAAGATTACAATGTGAAATATTAATGACTTTGCTATATTTAAAAGGAAACTAAAAAGCTTTTTGCTTAACCAATTAATCCTATTAAAACAAGTAGATTTCTTTTTTTTCTAACCAAATTTTATTTCTATGTAGATATAATGTTAACATTAATTTTTTTATTAAATTCCATGTTTTTTATTTTTAGTATAATAACTAATTTATTTTGTAGTCCATCAATATCTCACATTAGACTTGTTTGTAGTTTGTATAATTCATATGTGCTTTATATTTTGTACATGAGTTTTAACTTTTCATAATCAGTGTCAGATGTAGTCAACACCACTGTGAATATTACCAAAGTAGCTCAGATGGCTGGTGTGACTCGATATTATAAGGCACAAGTGGCGCCGGATCAGAGGTTGTCCATTAGCTGTGCATGCAAGGCTGGAGATGATAAAACACTGAAGTCCATGGTTATCCAGTGGGAAGGTGGCCTATTCCAAAGAGAACCTACCAAATATGATAGTGAATATAAAACAAACACAACACAGAATAAAAAATGGAGTTATCTATTTCTTTCTGGTAGTAAGTTAAGTAAGTGATTACGAGTATAAACGATTTAACTTCAGAATAATAAATATAGACGTCTGCCATAGATATTGTTTTCCATTAAAAAACACATTTTAGAAGAAATAAAGTTGTACTGGGAACAAAAAAACACCAAGCTGATTTTTTTATCATTGATAAGGGATGATAGTCTATATAAAGTAAGATAGACAACATTCTCTAAAATCTGTTGAGATGCAAAATAAGTTATGACGATTTTAAGAAGTACTATATATTCCCCATTTCTGGTCATTGTAAATTTATTTTATTTTGTATTTATCATACATAGTCATAGATTTTTAAGCAAAATATGAATCAAATGTTATGTAAACAATATTTCTGACATAGAGTTGGAATTAACTTGTGCTTTAAAATATCTCTATGACTATGATAAGTATAAAAATTAATTTACAATGCAGTACCTACTTTCTAAAATCGTTATAACTCCCCCCCCCACAACAGATTTAGCGGATTTTAGATATATTACTCTAGACTTATCAATCCTATTAATTGTATAAAAAACTCAGCATGTCCTTTTTGGTTCTGGGTTAAGTATATAAATAGCCTATTTCTATTGGACTATTTATTTTCATATTGTTCATATATCGCTAAATTTATTATAGCAATTTTACTGTTTTTTTCCTTTTTAAACAAATTTCTATCCCATTTTACTGTTGTCTTATAGTCATAGTTAGATATGTAAATTTGAAATGCTAAATCACAATTGAATTGTCTTGTATTTATCTAGGTAATTTTTATTACTCAGTCACCACGATGAACTTTGGTGTCCATTTACGAACCAACGTATACTGTCTTCATTCTGACCAAAGGTTTCTTTCTTCTTTTTTTTAGTTTCAACGTCAGGTTGGGTCGGAGAATACAAATGTTTTTGCAATGTGATTTCTGGAAGAGATGCAATGAGAACTGTTTACATACATAGTGAGTACTAGCAAGGTGTTCGAGTAAGAGGTGGCCGATTCGTTAATGTGTCTCACTTTGAGGTCGATGGCTTCAAGTTAGAGGTTCAGTGGTATCACGCGAAAACAATATTTGGTTACCGCGGTCGGAAAGTGTTTGAAAAGGTTTAGACATGATAATCAGGTGTGAGCCCAAGCCGAGTCAAATATTTGTTGCTGTTCGAACAATGTGTTAATCGAAGTGCAAGTGTTCCTGGCAAAATGCGCACTCTTTACCTAAATATGCACATCTTGATAACCTAGTCAACCCAGGCAGGAAAAAGAGAAATATTGGAAGAGCAATTGCCGAAAGAGGAATTGTAAATATTTGAGTAAATTATTTTGTTTACTTTGTGGTGCACTTTTATTTATTTATCTTTCTTCCCGTCACTTGAATTCTACATTTGAGGGTCATCACAACCCAAGTTGTGTGCTTTTCGCAAGCTGGCACATGCAGCCAGTACCCACAGTTTATCTGGACGCAATGGGCAGGCACCCAGCGGTAGCCAATCACAGCCAGAAGAACCCTTAATGTTGTGACCCACTATCTTGTGTGCCTTCGCAAGCTACATACATAATATAGTATGACCTCCCGATTCGTAGTCTAGTGCGTTACCCACTCATCTACCGGATGCTCAATTGTGATGCACAGGCTTAAAAATGTTTCTGTCATTATTTAGACAAATATCTTCTCTAATTTTTATTTTGACTCTACGTAGGTACCGACACATTTAAATAATTTTATATTTTTCATTTCTGATTGGATTGTTGTATGGTCTCGATTTTTGGTTTTTGGATATAAAGATAGTACTTTTAATCACCATACTTGACTGACTATAATATCATGCTTCAGTTTGGGTGTAGATGCACATGATTTGATCTTGAAAAGTTGTTTTTTTTATGTTGAAACATTATCTTTACACTTCTTTTGGTTGGATTATATTCAATTCTATGCTGTTAGTACCTAATGTCGAAAGTTGACAGATATTTTTGTTTGTTTGCAGTCAAGATTTCATTCTATCGGAGAAGAAATCGTATAGAATATTTTTTAGATAGTATTTGATTCGAAGCTAAATGTGACTAGTATTTAAAACTTTCAAAACATATAATGTTTTCAATTCAAAGTTTTGATGTTCGTAAACACTTTACATTTTAGAGAACAAGACACGAATCTCCATAATATATTTAGCAAATAATAATGCGTAGGCGGTTCTAGTAGCCTTCTTTTCGTGTGTGATAATGCATATCTCGTTCTCCCTGGCTTGATCTTTCAAACAATCTAACGACATTTTCTTCGTCAATTATTCACCAGACACTTAGAGTAGGATATCTGGATAGCTTGATGGTTGTTTCATGTTGGGTAAATAAATGTCTCATCCAGATATGTACATATTATTGTGTTCACCTCTTGTAGGTTTCAGATTCGAAATTTGCCTCTGTAATTCCATAAGCGAATGTATGTACATTAGGTAGGTAGCTACTGATTGATCTAGGGTTTGGTTTTGTGCAACGTTCCGTATAAATTTTATAGAAGCAAATTTGTATTGAGTTAAAAATATCTTTATATTTGCCTTTTTTGTAAAAAAAAAACAATGAGTTTTATGCTTCCCTCGGTTTCAGGCGCGCCGATTCTGTCCCAATTCGGTCATTCAATGCGTGTCGATCAGTCACAGAAGCTGCGGATCAGCTGCACCGTGATGGCCTACCCCCTCGTGGACCGGGTGTCCTGGTCCAAGGACTCCAAGCCTTTGGTTGCGCCCCTGCGAAAGGGTATGCGATTTGAGAGCGTCACGACCGACCAAGATACACTGGTGATTGATAGTATGGAGGTAACGGACCGTGGAATATATTCCTGTTTTGCCAGCAATTCTTTGGGCAATGATACATCGTCCGTTCTTGTTAGAGTAAAAAGTAAGATTCTTGGATTAGTTTCTTAGCTCGCTGGATCATAAATCATACCCACTAGTACTTTATCAAGATAAATTTAATTAATTTTTAATTTAAAAGAGGAAACGGATGTCATAAATTATACTCATATCTGCTACAATTTCGCTAATTCAAAGGTTAGAACCATAACCCAACAGGAATATATTTAGTGTTAGTAGGAGTTTTGGTTTGTGCACACAGATTTCAATTATACTACTACTACACTTACAGAGGCCATATAACGTCTTTGTTTACGCATCAATATTACAGATTTCTTAGTTATTTGACGCAGCACATTCTTGACCTAACTCGTCTATATGTCTAAACTTTTTATTTTTGAAATCTATCCATTTTAGTTCACTGTAGCATAGGAAATATCTACAGATATGTCTATCTATCGTACCATAAATGATAATAGATACAAAGATTCTTAATTGATGAGATATTCAATAACAACCAGTTATTGATTAACCATACCTTGCGATTTTAATTAAACTTTGGATAAATTAGTCAAAAACAAGAAATCATTTTAGATATCTGATATTATATTTGCTGGAAGATGGACCGACTGACAGAAGCCTGTTGTAATTTAGAACTTGTTTTTAGTTGTAGGTAAGTTTAATAAATAAATCTGTCATACTCGACATCAGAAAGTTTTTTTCCCCATTTTAATGTTTTAGCCTGGCTTATGTAGGAGATTAAACAAACTATGAATAAGTTGGTTGGTTGGTTGGTTGGTTGGTATATCTAACGTCTTATTTTATGAAAACGAATGAAGCGCACAACGAGAAATGGAGCTCTTTATTTGCTTGTTCTTATAAATTCCGTTTATTAAACATAATACTTACAGGCATGAGGCTTTGTCGACTGCCTGATAGCAACCAAAACTAATTTGATTAGAGAATTTATGGAATTTTTTATACATATATGTATAGATTGGTGTATTTATAATAAATGTTGTTTTGCATATCTATTTCTTACACAGAACATAATATACATATTTTAGATATACATAATGCATAATTTCAGTTATTGTTATTTGTATTCTTCATAAATATTTTTCCAGTAGGTAAATACTGCCGTAGACTACTACTGATATAAAAAAGAGTAGTGTATTTATAATATTTTTCTACACCGGAACTTTACCTCTTGCCATCCTTTTTTGGTGTCCGGAAGTAAGTTGCATAAATTATGTGAGTGGAGTATTGTAATGTTTTAGATTGAAATCCCGTAGGGTGTCCCTACACAACAATTGTCTGTGTATGTAGTAGAAACATCTATTATTTATTGCTATAGAATATCCCATAAGACTAAGACTTGGAATAACAATATAAAATCCATGAAACTATCAAACAAATATTTTTCTTTATTATTTACCTACGTACATTCCTATTCATACATATTTCAAATGATGTCAATACAGAAACAGAAATATTGTGATGTTTCGTGTAAAACAGATGTATTTGGTCTATGGTTTGCTGAGAACCTAATTTGTTTATCCTCCATCCTGGATCTCCCCATTGCAGCCGGACCTTCTAGAGGAACACCACAGCCGTCTCCTCCGATGTCAACACCTCATGAAACATAATTTTGTCCTTCTCTCTGAGCAACCTCCAGCGCTTACATTCCCAGACGTGGTCTCTATCCTCGATCTCGTTACACAGGTTGTCTGTGCTGGTAGTATGTATTTAGTCGTGGAACAGTGGCCAGATCTGAGTTGGGCCATGAGGACACTCGTCTACCTATCGGACGTATTCTTCTTGATCTTTTTAGAGTAGACAACCCGGGCTCTGTCGTCCAGTCTCGGCTTTCAGCTGGATTTTAAGCACAATATTCATATTAAATCTCTGCGATATATTGTCAAGGATAAATAGGAAGTTTTAGTTTTGGATTTTGATGTATGTAGGTATAAAAATAGAAGATAATGGATAATGGATAAAAAGCACGTATTTAGATAACCCGCATACATGCGATGTTTTAACTGAATTGAGTTCGTCTAGTGTTAGGTACCTACCAGACACTAAAAAAGCTCAATACAGCAAATATATCTGTGCATAGGCTGAGAAACATCACAAATGTATAAAATATAGGAAATAATGGATGAAAATGGGCTTTTTTCACATTCTATACATAGCATTTTATAATACTCCACTGATTTTATAAACAAACTCTAATAAAACAACACAACTAATTAAAAATATGTTTCAGGTTCGAACGAGCCTACCTAATGGTTATTTTAAGTAAATAAAATATTACGGTAAATGTACCGTTTTCTATATGATAGTGCCATATCAAAGTAACTTATCTTCCATGATGAAAAGAAATTAATATTTCAAAAGATAGAAATTGTGATCGATTTGCATATTTGACAACAGATGTTTATTTGAAGCAAATAGTAAAATTATTATTTTTTAGCATTTTTTGTTGCAATATGAGGTTTTAATCAATGAGAAAAAATTTAATTAACTATCAAATCACTGTTATAAATCTCTAACTACATACATTCGATAGAATTGATATAGGTTGTCCTGAACGAAGATGATTATTGGTTTCTAGAACATTGTTGTAGGTATTATTATTTTGGTGTCTCTTAGAAACAGTTTTCATGTTAACTTATATAGTCATGAATTTGAGATTATCACCAGACTAGATTGAAAAACGTATCTAAAACATATTTAAAAAATATAATTACAATTCTAATAAAATCTTTGATCTATTCTTACAGTGGCTGTGGCAGTGGCTGCTGTTTTAAAATGAATTTCTGGTTACAGTTATCCATTGTGGGTTCAACTCTTGTACCATCTTGAATTTTATTTCATATTCCGCACAATGTATCGTTATTTTCCATTAATTATAGAATCATCATTTATTTGTTATATCTACTTGATTAAAAATTTGGTAGCGCAAATTATCAATATATTGATTTTGTTCCAAAATCGGTTATTATTAGACAAAGTTCAGTGTGGTCGTTTTAATTTTTGAAATGTTTTTAGGATAGTGTGTACCAAATTTCAGGTCAAAAGTTTTATTGATCGGTTCTAGATTCTGCCGATTATATTTTGTAGCAAGGCCGTTTAAACCGTAGTTAAATTTATTATTTAGTTTGTATGTATCGCTCTGGATATTTGATTTCCGTTTCCTATAGTATTTGAATTTAATAGAAGATAGGTAGTAGGTGTACTCTATTGATATGACTCTGTAGATTTAGATGGTCCAATAAAAGTTTAATTTGTGTTTGTTGTATTAGGTTTTCAGAATTGGTCGTAAATAACATTCGCATTCATCTGTTATATTATAGGTACTTTATTTAAAGATACATACAAGATAGGTACAAATTCAAATAATGTTTACAATAGCATAATATAAATGTAAAATGTGTACATATATGTGTGTATGTATATATACTTATGAGACAAAAGACAGATAAAATGATCGAGTTTGTCTTTTTTAAATGATGATACAATATTTTTTACGCGCAAAAATTTTCTACAATTATATACACATGTTAATTATAAAATTTAATTGTAGGAGTTGCACTAAAAAAATAATTCTAATTAAGGTACACAAACATTTCCCTAGTTCATTATGACATAGGTAATGCAATTTTGCCATAGTAGACATCTAAGTTATATATGTAGGTCTAAAGGGTACTTATTATATATGTATTTTAAAATGTATTCCTTTAAATAATAGTATACACATAAATTTATGTTACATCTAATTAGTACAGAATATACATGATCATGCAAGGAATACTAAATTATTAATGAACGTTTCAATTTAGAAATCATCATTTATATTGAATTTTGTTAGCTTATCTTTAAAATGTATTCTATTTTTAATTGCTTTCAGATTATTTGGTAGCTTATTCCATTTTATTTTGGTCTCATCTTTGACTTTGTTTATGTAGTTGTATTTTGTGATATTTCAGTGTTTAAATTTTTTATAAGTGAATATATGTTAGTTTTTATATTTTTATTCCAAATATGATGTGTGTTAATCTAGTACTTTTGGTATTTGTAGCTCATAATGTAATTTGTTGGTATTTTCTAAGTATTTAAAAAAATATTTTTAGTAATCTATTTTGTGGTTTTTGAAGTTGTTTCATCCATGAAGTGTGTTTTCTCCCAAACAGTTCAATACCATAGTAAATTTTTGACATTGCTAGATTTTATAGATAATTATCACATAATATTTTATTAATTTTGTCATTTTCAAATATATTACATTCATATTGATCTTAGTAGTTTCTGGAAAACACTTTTCATAGTTCTAAACTGTTTTATTTATAAAAGTTTTCATAAATTATTTGAATTACTAGTAGTATTTGATAGAATCTCATCAGATACTTTACTCATATCAGTTTTGTATTTTAGTATATTTTTCATTCATGATACTTATTTTGGTCTATTTTCTAATGTTTTAATATTACCCTGCTTTATCTTTAAAAAGGTTCCTAGATGATCATTATTTTTGTAACTAAAATTCCTCTATAAATAATTGATTTATTTTTTTAGTATAAATAAATGTGATCAATAATACTCTTTGAATGAGTATTAATTCTGGTAGGTGCATTTATTAGTTTATATTTGCTTGCTATTCATGAGATTTAAAAAAATTGTAATCTGACTATCAGTATTATATTTTTGGAAATCTATATTGAAATCCCCTGCTAAAATTTTATTGTAGTTTTTACCGATATCTAGAATAATTTTTGTAGGATTTTTATATGTGGATGTTTTTCTATTCTTAACATTACTAAGTTTAAATTTGTGATTGTAATTTTGATACAGTCAAAACCCTACTCAGTATATTTTGTGACAATAATGCTTATCTGGTCATTCCTAATTTCAGTTGATATAATTAGATCAAACTGTGATTTTATTGGTTCTACGAACAGTTCAAATTCAATTTTTTTGTGCTATTTTACTTTCAAATCTAGTTTCATTTGTAGTTCGTGGATGTGATCTGTATGTGATTTATTATATAGTTTGGCATCAACACAAAATATGATTAATCGTCTAGCATATATGTATATATCTTTTTTGGTGAGAGTAGAATTTGTCGAGGTATTTGCGTATATAGGTTCTGTTTGTATCTTTAGAAAAGATGTTCATTTTGTCATTTTTGGATTTTTAATCGCGTACCTGATTAATTTAATAAATTTGTTTAAATGCTAAAAACACCAATATTGTATGAAACAAGAAATTTAAAAAAATATATCTAACATAGGTACACTCTGAATTTGTGGGATATGATTACATGAAACCTTAATTACTATCTTAACCTTCATTTGATTAACTTTCACTTAGCAACTATTGCGTGTAGCTCCAATATTGCGTAGAAATAAGTTTCTAAGTGGAAATTGTTTATGCTTATACATACGTAAGTTCAAATACTTTTTTTTAAATAACTGCTAATATGTAAACTGGTCACAAGAAAATCAAATGGTTAGCGTCTTTTGCAATTTCTGTACAGTTAAGCAAAGAGGACCAAAAATCAGTGACTAAATATTGCATAGCAAATTTTGCTAATTTCCAAACATAATCGTTGTATGGGTATTTCACCACATCATCCCAGGTTGAACAGTTTAAAATTTTAGATAGTATTTATTTTAGCTTAATCTTTCTTAAACTTTGTGGGTTGGGGGGAGGTACCACCTCCCCTAGCTTATAGTATTCTCAGATTACTTGGAAACGTCTTGACTGATTTGAATGAAATTTAGAATCAGTTCACCAAATTCTCTTACGGATCTTTTGATTTAATGGTTTTGGTGTGAGACCCCTATATTCAAGGGACGGGTCATGGACGGGACTTCTAAAGTCAAAATATGACTAACTTGATTAATATTTGTTAGATATATTGTAAACAAATCATTATTTAATATTTTTTCTGGCTTTTTAAAACCGATGGGAGTCATCTGTTAAACGAGTGACCACTCTGCCTGGAGCGGATTTTGGATCAGATTATAACCTTTTTCTAATGGAGGTCAAGCTAAAACCCAAGAACATCGTCAAAGCTAAAGTCTCGAGAAAATATGACTTAGAAAGAATAGGAAACAACTTCTCCCTGGCGCTAAAGAATCGCTTTCAAAGCCTTCGGCTGGAAAATAGAGTCCAAGGAAGGCGCTAGAAAGAGTTTTAATGAAAACACTACCAGAGGAGCAGGCTGGTTTCAGAAAAGACTACATTACCATCATTCGTAAGATAATGGAAGGCCCATGGGAAATTCAAAAACGTGTGTACCTTTGCTTCATAAACTACAAAAAGGCATTCAAATGTGTGAATCATGAAAGACTGGATATCGCTAAAGCAAATGGGCACACCACAGCATTTAGTTTAACCCCTAAGAAATCTTATACAGATCAGATTGGTACACTTAGGACCGAGTTTGGAGACACTGAAGAGATTAGAATAGGCAGGGATGCATCCTCACTCCCCGACTCTTTAATATTTATGTGGAAAGATCATCAGAAATGCCGATCTTCACAATGAGAACGCAGGAGTGGAAATTTGGAGCCAGAAAATTCACCAATTTGAGGTACGCTGACGACACTACAATTCCAGCAGTAAGTTGGGAAAAATCAAGGAAGCAAGTGAGAAAGCTGGTCTATACCGCAGTGACAACAACAGACGATTTCCACTTGGATGTGAAAAGATTGAAGCAATGAATCAATTTACCTTTCTCGATGCACTACTAACTAAGCACTGTGAATGTACAATGAAGCAAACAGAGGGCTAGCACTGGAGAATATTTGGAAAAGTAGAAGCATGGGTATGAACAACAAAACACGGCTTGTTAAGGTACTTGTTTTCACAGTTGTTCTGTATGGAGCTGAATCTTGGTTATCAGAGTAAAGAAGAAAGAAAGAAAGAGGATTGACACTTTCAAGATGTGGAGTTGGAGGGGTCTCCTTAGAATGTCCTGGACAGAGAAAAGAACAAATGAGTGGATTCTGAAAAAAGTAAAACCCGAAAGGCACATTGGAAGCACAAATAACTAAGTAGTTCAAACATTGAAGTTCTTTGGACGCATAGTGAGGAAAACAGGAAGTATGACGAAGGATTGCACGTTTGGGATGGTTGAGATGGTTGGATTCATTTTCTTCGATTATCGGTAAATCAATTCTGGAGAAGACCAGAATGGCAGAACAACGCAATGTTATGCGCGACTACATCCACGACATAAGCAAAAATTGAACACGATCTGACGGGACGAAGTAACAAAGTATATAAAAAGTCAGTAGCATTGTCTAGCGTTAAGAATTGAGACTGGACCCGGACAACACATTAAATCAATTCTTCTCAAATTCTATTTTATCAAATAAAACTACTAAAAATGAGTACGAAACTAATGATAAACCATTTTTAAACCATTCAGAGTCTTAAATTTAGGATAATTATCACTTTTGAAAAAAATCAATTTTTAGGTATGGTACGGCCCTGGTATGGTGGCCTTTGTATACTATGAACCAGACATGCGATGAAGCCAATTTTCTAACACATTATTTCTAATGAGTTTTGAAGTCTATATGCCAAATTATAAACAAAGAGGATGTTTGTATTAGATTTTTGAACCATTTTTGTAATTTTTATAAATATTAAAATCTTAGTTATTTTACTCAAAGAATATGCCGAATTTCAGCTTAATTGGACCTTGGGAAGTATGCAAACTAGATTATGTCAAATTTCCTGACTTGATGACTTCATTAGGCCCCTAGCTAAGTCCCAGTATTGATTGTTAAAACTGGGAATCTTCCTCATTTGTCATGGGGCAGATGTGTTCCAAGTTTCCTCCAAAGCGGCCCTTGGGAACCATGCTAGTTTCGGCCCAAAGTCTACCATGTACACAAAAATGCGGAATCTATTCACTAGCATGTATATTTCTAAGCAATGCTCTAATTTTTCTTGATTTATTTGTCTTCAACAGTTAGATATGTAGGCAATAGCTACTCAGTTACAATGTTTTCTTTAACTTTAAATTTGAAGTTTGGTTTTGTTATCAACAGTTTTCTGACAATTTACAGATAAAAGTTCATTTAAAATTAGGTTGCTATTTTACTGCTAGCTGAATATAACAAAAGAATAGTTTCCGGAGAATATGACTACAAAAAAACATCGGGTTGAATCCATTTCGAAAACTATTCAGAACTTCAGTTGTTGACATAGTTACTTGAATTTTATGATTGTCGATAGGTGTCTAATAGTCATTAAAATATGTTAAATTGCTGAGCTACACAGCTTGAAATTAGTGGTATTTTGATAAAAAAAGAACTAAAAAGCAATAGATAGTGTTAATATTTCATAGTGGTTGCTTTTGTTGGGTAACAGAGATAAAATTGATGTAAAGCTATAGGAGGTGAGAAGGGAGATAGGTACCTAATAGTGAATTTTGCCTATGAATGTTTTCAAATACTCAATATTTTTAAATTACAGCAACACAACCACAAGCATTTTGAAGTGACAGAGGGTGGGTCGTGTTACCTTGCCGTTTGGGAACGCCGAGTGGGAAGCCGGGTGGTGGTAATTGTTTAATGTTTGTTTGTTAATAGTTTGTTCGTTTGGGAGAACTGCATTCTCATTTGCGCCATATTGATTGTGATTTATGGATAGCTATGCAATCAACCATTTATTTCCCTTTAATTAAAAGTTCGAGGCGTATAGTTACACAAAATTTACAGTAGATTTTAAATATGTATAATAAAACCTCCTATGATACACA
The DNA here is from genome assembly GCA_034780595.1 of Parotoplana pacifica. NCBI lineage: Eukaryota > Metazoa > Platyhelminthes > Proseriata > Otoplanidae > Parotoplana > Parotoplana pacifica. The sequence goes on from JAUYWI010024454.1 coordinate 17,293, forward strand.
TAATAGGCATTATACCAATTTGAATGTAGGTACCTACATATATTTGCATTTCATTGGAGGTATATTTTCCTTATAGATTTGAAGATCTTTTAATGTTTTTTTTCAGGGTCATATTTCTCATTCAGCTTCATACAAGAAACATCAGCTGTTTCCACATTACAAAATAAAAATGAAATTCTAAACTCGCTGCCAGTTATAATAGAAAGTAATATCTAAATTTAAAATGGTTATATTTTCGTTTTGTGTGCCATTTATACATAATTGTTATGGTTAAATATTGTCATCAATCATAGATAATTATTTTAATACTCTATGCATAGATTGGGCTGAAATGTGATACAAAAATCTTTAAAATAATGGATTAGAAGATTAAATGTCTTATTTGTATGCTCGGTGATCTAGAAGTCTCTAAAAATTGATATTTTATAGTCATTTTAACCATTGAATTACTCTGAATGGTTAAAAATGATTTAGTGTTAGTTTCTAGATCATTTCCAGTAGTTTCGGATCAAAATTTGTTGAATATTTTATGAGAAAATTAATATATTTTTTCTATGATCATTTTTTACACTAAATGTTTTATATGTACATACATACATAGTTCGGGAGGTAAGTATTTTGAAGTCTATCGAACACTGTCGGTCTCAAAGAAGACCCACATATTTAGGTTGTGCCTAACATCGCATGATAGGAACTGGTAGGTAATGTAAATTTGAAGTGAATCGAAGCTGTTTTATTTCACTGATATGTTTCCTTGTTTGTTGGACCTGAAACTACCGACCACACGGTCTATAAAAAATAATTTTTCTGCAATGAATAGGCAGGTATCCAGTTAAAACAACTTACCAAAATTTAAAGTTTTGACTCTCAAATTGCCATCCTGGGCAATAAAATCAATAATTTGTACATAGCTAGTGTATGTATTTGGCAATCATGAGTTTATCGCCTACCAAATATTAATCAATTCTAACTGTACGATTGATTTTTTGTAAAAATACATCTTTGCAATTTTGAACCAATTTTAAGGCTTCACGTGACCTTATCACATAATATATTCTTAACAGTTTATCTATCCTATGGGGTGCAGCCGCACCCCACACCACTTTTGAATGTTGTAACTTTTTATACAATAATCGTATTCGCTTGATTTTCCATGACTTTTAATATTTTGAGGACATGTTAGTATACATAAATATATATAGAAAGTCTCTCAATATTTTCAGAGTTATGAACATTCACTAGGTGTTCTATCCTTGGGGTGCGGGTGCACCCCATAATGAAAATTATTATGTCAACCCCTTATTTTTGCATAAAATGTCTCCGGCATGATGATTTGCTAAGAAGGGATCGAATTGATAAGCTAGCTACAATCCGCCACTTTGTACAGCTGTTCAATGCCTCACTTCTTTCAGTTTATACTCCTTGTCCAAATATTACTATAGACGAAAT
>JAUYWI010024565.1:0-18741 GCA_034780595.1 Parotoplana pacifica
GGGGGGGGGCGGGGGAAAAATTGACCACATTTGACAAACTCTTAACCGTCCTTGGGCTAAGACCAGCTCCCATGGGAACACCTTGACCACTTATCAGGTCAGGCTGGTCGGTGGTGGGTTGTCCTGTTCCTTGGCACTTTCGAAACCTTGTCCATCAAGCAACTTTAAAATGTGCCACGACTGGGTTCGAACCGTATACCTTCAGATCCGTAGTCAAGCGCGCTAATCAATCGGCGCTGCTCCGAATAAAAATATCAATTTCTTACCTGATGGGCACGACATATGAGGTCCAAATCATGCTTGTGAAGAAACTTGGCCACCACTTCGGCCCCGAAAGTGAAGCTGACACCTCTATCGCTCTCGCCCCACCCCATCGTGTCCTTGTCAGGATCAGACCAAAGAAGGTCACACAGCAGGCCTTGGTCGGGCACATCGGTTGGACGCATTATACGACGAATCTGTTCCATTGATTGCAGGTCCGGAGAGAGTCCTGGCAACAGATGAACACAAAAATCCAATATTGCACTAATTTGAAATATGAAACCACCCATTTTAAATATTGTCACAATATTGGTCGCCTGCCCCTTTAACTTGTGATTGTGCCTTCTTCGTTTTTCAGTTTGATCAAAGACTTAAATTTCAAAATTGTCCTATTGAAATATAGAATTTTGATAAAATAGTATTTTGACACACAACATGTCATAATAATTCCTTTTCTGGTTAATGTTATTCTCTAAAATGTGTCATGATTTTCATGAATGATATTGGATCTCATGTTAAAAACTCAAAATGTACAATGATGGGTTATTAGAATTATTATTTGTATATCTAGCGTCAGGAATTATTTTGTATCATCGAAAGAAAGAAACTGTTAGAAAAAAAACACTTTACAAATAATGAAGAAAACCCAATGACATAAAACTCATACATCTTCTAGGTAAAAGAAAAAACAAGGTAGTGGGTAGCATTTTTGAATTGAATAATTATTCATCAGGCCAATTCAGAAATAAATTTAAACATAAATAAAACAACCAAAATCATAAATATAAATTATAGAGATCATGGAAAATTCATAGAAAGAATCATCAAATTAAATAGAAAACTGGAATCTACCTATTTTACAAAAATTAAAGAAAAGACGTTACTAAAGAAAGAGAGAGAACCTAGCTTTTGGTACATACCGAGAGGTTCCAGGGTGTTGTACTTTAGGATGTAATAGTTAGTCTTTCAACAATAATTTTTTTATCACATATTACCACCACAGAAAAAGCTCGTGTAACAGCAAAAACCTGATTCGTAGCATCAATTGCAACAAATGTAGGTAATCTATGGTACATAGGCGAAAGGAAAAACAGACTGAACGGATGAAACAAAGCCTTACCCTACCAGCCGACGATCCCAATAACAATGATGCTGCTCTCCCACAAGCAAACCAACACTTCGATCATAATGTGTGTGAAATTATATATTCTCGAAACAGGAAACTGGTCTAACACCAAAGACAGACGATCCAAAGAGGACTATCTCAACCTAAAATATAACACCCTTGAACTTTTCGGTATGAACAAAAAACGAAGTCCTCTTTCTTGTGAATTCTAACATTTAACTATTTCCAGTTTTTCATTTAATTTTATAATTCTTTCCATAATCTCTATAATTCATATTTATGATTTTGATTGTTTTATTTGTATTATTTGCATTAATTTCCGTAGTGACCTGATGAAGAATGATCAAATTCGAAAACAATTTGCCCACTAGCTAGATCTTTATTTATATTTATATCACAATAGTTTGTCCACATTTTTATTTTGTCTCCTAATCTAGAGATTAAATAAACACGACAGAAACTAGGAAAAAGTTTTAAAAGTATAACAATATAACAACCTTCAAAACTTCAGATTTATGTGTAACATTCCGGATTAATATTTATTAATCAATTACATGATGTACCACTTGTCATTCTGAGTAAATACATCGAAAATAAATACATTTAATTTAAGATGTATTTACTCACATTTGAAAATGGGCTTGTTTCCGCAAGTAACAAAGTTATACACATGCAATTATATCTACGCAATTACTTCGAATAACAAATAAGCTTTTGATTATTGACAGCCAATTATTATGATAATTTATTAGAAATTACTGGGTTTACATAAAATTTCAAATATTAATGGGTGATGACAATGTCTGTTTGTTTGTTCCGTCTAAGAAAATTCTAGAAACTAAATATTGCATCAATCTGCATTCAACAACAAAAATGCTATATAAACCCAAACTGTTTCAACAAGCTCATTCAATCTTAAAATTAGCAAAATTATGAAGTCATATTTCGTTTCTTTGCTGCTATTTCAGCTACTGTTGCACACCACGAAATGCAACCCAATCTTTTCGGTGGATATTAAAGTGGAAAATTCCAATGCCTATTGCGATGCACACAGCTTATACACGGTGAAGTACACAGTGAATCTGCTGCAGAATTCAACCGCTGTACCCCAGCCAAACAAAATGGTGTTCATCGAGAAAAATAAAAACTACGCCATCAGCTGTAGTGTTGAAGTAACCGATGGTACCAGCACATGGAGGAAGACCATCGTAAGAGTTATTGGACCAAATTCGGCACTCCTAAGCCGCACTGGTAAAATTAAATTAGTAGATACTAAAGGACCAGGAGAAGGAAATCTTGTTTTCTGGCATCAAGGTAGCTGGAAATATGTATGCGATGATATATTTGAAGATTTCTCAAACTCTCCAACCTCCGCAAATGCAAGAGTTGTATGTCGAGAGCTTGGCTATAGCCGTGCTGTGAAAATTGACTCAAGCAGCGGATATGGATCAAGCAATGGTCAGGCCTATTGGATGGATAATTTGAAGTGTAAAGGTAATGAAACTAGCATCTTCCAGTGTCCGTCAACCATTGGAATGAACGCAGGAAGTTGTGGATCGATTGATGACCCAGCAGGAATCAAATGTGTTGACCCTCTACCAAAACAGATAGCTAACAAAACTGAAATCAAATCAAATGTTCTTCTCCAAGTGGCCCCAGGTACTGAACCTCTAATGAATCAAGAACTGCGCGTCGACTGTGTGGTGAAGATGAATGCCGGAGAACGGCGCCTTATCAACATTGAACGTACAGGCGCCAATGAAGCTGAAACTCTTGCAACTTCTCTCAAGAATGGTAAAGGAAGTTCCGTAATTTATACACTTGTCTATATGCCTACTAACACAGCACCATCAGATGATTTTAAATGCAAAGTTGTCGACCCAATTACTCACACAGAAATCGTTCAAACTCTCAAAGTTGTATACAAGAAGCCCTTGACATCGGTCGATGTTCTAGTATACAGCGCCAACAGCACTCAAGGTACTAAATTCAATAACAACACCTCAACCACCTTGAGTGCATCGTCCAATCTTGAATGTCGACCGCCAAATGGTCAACTTGGTATTGCATATAAATGGAAATACGTGACAAAATCGAACGGCGAGGTAACAACCAATGGAGCCCGTTTGAGTCTGGCGGAGGCAGAACAACGTCTTCCAATCTGTTGTGTTGCTACTCAGAGCTTACAAGGCATGGTGCAGAATGTGACAAATTGTATCACCATTAATAAAGGTAAGTCAATCTTGAGTAGAGTAAAGGTGGAGTAATAAATTACTACTCTGCGACTAGACGGCATTGAAAGTGTCGGCAGAGATCTTAATTTCCTGATTTGTATTAATATTTTGTGTTATAAATTCTTCCTATTGTACATATTTTAACAAATTATTCTTTTTGTAAGATAATTAAGAAATTTGATCACTTTGAATTATTCCCATCCAGGAAATGGTCAAGCTGCAAATGTCCGTACCGGAACATTGTGTTCACAGAAAAAACTTACAGTTTCCTGCAGTGGAAACCAAGATCTTGTTATATCAAAGGTATTGGGTGGTAAGACTAACAGTTGTCCTGAGATTCCAGATGTATGTACGTCTCACCTATTGACTAGGTTCATTATTGATGAAAGGTGAGTTGACAGAATCGCTCTTGAATAAGGCTTCACTTAACCTAGCTCGTTAATTTATAGATAAAAGAGTGCTTAGACCTCTAGGACCATAGTTAGAAAAATGGATTTACTATTGATACTAAAATTGGTAGTTATGACCACAGAATATTAATTATACAGAGGTCAACTATTTATAAATTTCGAAATCTAGGTTTGCATTCTGGAGATGTTTAGGACGATATCTATGATTACCTACATTTTAACATTCCGAGATAAAAACTGCAATGTTTTGGGCATAATTATTATAAGAAATTTCAGATTTATACCTATACAATTAATTTACACACAATTTGATACTTTTCTCAACTGCTTCATCTCAAAAATGGTGAGTCAGGCCTCTGGATAATTTTTACTCTGTGGAACTAGAAACACTGAAAGTGAAAGCAGGAATTCGTATTGGCGGAATGAAATTAAATAACCTAAGATATGCGGACGACACCACGTTGATAGTTGAGAACAAGGAAGACTTGACCAACATCCTCGAAGCAGTACAAAGGGAAAGCAGAAAGGCAGGGCTATTACTTAATGTGAAAAAGACGAAGGTGATGGCAACAACAAGAATAGATGAATTTAAAATCGGAAATGAGAACATCGAAATTGTTTAAAATTTAAACTCCCTTGATTCATTAATGGTAGAGAATGGAAGATGTGAAGAAGAAATTGCAAGACGCCTGAACTTAGGCAACGGCAGGATGGAGAAGATCTGGATAGATAGGAATATTTCGATCGAAACAAAAAAGTGGTTGATGAAAGCACTTATTTTTTCCTATCATGCAGTATGGCTGCGAGTACTGGACTCTCAGAGTCTCTGACAGAAAAAGGATTGATGCATTTGAACTCTGGTGTTGGAGAAGGCTGCTCCGCGTACCTCGGACAGAACATCGTACCAACGTTTTCCTTCCCAAGCAGATTGGGACAACATCTCTCATTTCGATGGCACTCAAACGGAAAAATAGGCGAGGAAGACCCACCAGAGATAGGTGGCTGGCAACAGAAAAATCGCTCAACGACCTTCGGGGACTGGTGGAAGACCGTTACAGATGGAGAATTAGATGCCGCCAAAGGTGGTACTCGATCTAACGAGACAAGGTGACCGGGTGAAAAATATCCATAGAGATATAAATATCTATGAGTAGTAATAAAAAATAATTGGCCCAAAGCTGCATATTTTAGTAATAATAAAAAGTCAAAAAGCCCGGAACTGCTGGTAAAAATAATAGTTGCGTAATTATTGATTTTCGGCGTAAAATGTACTTGTTCACCTAAAATTAAAAAAGGAATATTTAAAAACAACGAAAGTAACAACTAAAGCACAGACAATAAAAACATAATCAAAGATAGAATAACCATGGAAATTAAAAATATGATCTAAAAAATTAAGCGCGTAAGTTCGGCACATTCTTCCTTCAAATTGATGGTCGGGGGAATCTTGGAGATCAGTAGTGCTTCCTGTATACATCGGAAACACATTTCGATCTCTACATTTTTGCATCAAAGAACATCTCCATACAACCACCTCATCTATAGCTCAACATCGTCTCCACTGTGCATCTCAATTCGACACGAGAATTTTAGCCAGCCATCGTACCATTTCCGGTGTACATATCAAAGAAGCACTACTTATCTCCAAGATTCTTCCGACTTGCACACGTAATTTGTAGAACAGATTTTTTAATTTCCATGATAATTCTATCTTTGATTATGTTTTTTATTGTCTATCATTTAATTGTTACTTTAGTGGTTTTTGAATATTCCTTCTTAATTTTATGTGAACAGGACGTTTTACACCAACAAATTTATAATTACATAACTATTTTTTTTACTAGCAGCTCCGGGATTTTTGACTTTTTATATCTATGGTAAATCTCTGTTTATTTGCATAAATTAAGTTTTATTTCATATGGAAAAGATAGGGAAAATGACTATCGTGAGTCTCGATAAAAAAGTACGGTCAAACGTTTGCTAAATTTTATAATTTTTATTTTGTATGTTTGCCTCAGTAAAGATTTCATTTAACATATGACAAAGATTAGTGCTATCTTAACTCAAACAAATTAGAAGGTACGTTTGGCAAACACAATAAAATCGATTTCTCAGACTGTTTTTAAAGGTTCCAAATATGTACATCAATGAATATTGGCCTCTCGAACTTTATTTTAGATGTATGGGCAATCGATGTAGCATCAAATCAAAGCTGTTCAGAAAGACCTATTTTGGTCCCACTTTTGCTTCGGTTCCGGCTGGATGTCGACTTGGCAATAAACCTTTCCTCAAACTGTACTACTATTGCTTATAAATATATGAATGAGAATTCACAGCTTGAAGCCAGCACTCGGGCCCGCTGTGATTTTTTTGTTTAATTTAATGTAATAATAATTGGATGCTTCAATTGTAATAAATTAAATAATGAAATGCATTTGAAAATCTACAGCTATCGTTATTCTTTATCCATCTAGGACTAATATAATAAAAACTAGACTTTCTAAAGTTTGATGTTAAAACTAACACATTTGGAAGTCCATAAATATAATATTCAAAAACCGTGCATATCTAAAATTTGAGGATCAGAAAAGAGTCTTTATATTTATGGGAGGGCAATCCGATCGGATATTCTTTTAATGTTAGAAATCTATGCTTAATCCATTGATATTTTAACTAAATAAAACGATATAGGAATGTGGACAGGTGGTTGTTTCACAATGTAAAACTGATTCATTGAACGTGTGCTGCTTTATATCTCTAGTTGTCTCCCAGGTCCAAATTAGTTGACCAGTTAAACCCCAATACTCCCGTCAGTGTCGGCTGGCTCAGTTACCCTATGTCCAAAAGTTGTAAGCTATCCAAACTGAATTACAGACTTTTCATAAATTCCGAATTTTAACTTGAACGCTGGGCTTCACCCAATCATATAATTGAAAATCAAAATTACAAGAATGTTATTGATTAAAATACAGCATTCAATTTAAAGTTCGGATTAGGTGATGCTCATTTAGTGAAATTTCCACCAGACATCTACAGACTGTTGCTTGCTGTGGAAAATACAAAAAAAAAATAGAAAAACCCCTAAAACTCGAATTTTGTGTCTGTCGACAACTTTGATCGGCTCGGAGGTTGTTCTCCCGCACAATGTTTATTATTCTAATTCTGTGTTGCCTTTGGAGTCTTTCAGCTGTGGGATATCCAAATATCTAACACACAAAATGGTTTTAATATGGCAAATTTGATGGTCTATCGCTGCATGGCAAATTTTGATATTCTATCGGGGACGGTGGCACAGTTTTGAAAGTGTATATATTGGGGGGACAACTTTTGTAAAACCATATGAACAAAATATTAATGAATTTCATTCAAACGTTTTCGTTTATTGTCAAATAAACTTCTTCAGAAATAGTGAAACTGATGTTTACAAAATTTTAAATTTTAAATTGGTACATTAAAAGAATACAGAGTAAGATAAAAGAAGCCATTCACATAAAATCAACTAAACCAAAATTAAATTCCCAAATTTTTAAATCTGGCTCTTATTTCTCTCTTAAAATCTTCTAATCACTTACTTATTTATTGTACATTTTTTGTATATTGCTCTATATTCTTTTAATGTACTAATTTATAATTTTGCAAACATTTAAATATCAGTTTCACTAATCCTGAAGAAGTTCGAATGAGACTTATTATTTTTTTTGTTCTAATGAATTATTTTTTAAAAATATTCTAATGAAACACTTCAATTCCAAATATGATGAAAATAAAAATTTATGATTTTGTCAATTTTATATTTCATTTTTCAGGGGTAATAAATGTAAGACAAAACCAAAAACGGTTCAGAAAGCCCTATTTTGATCATATATTTGCCTCGGTTTCATCTAGATACCGCACTGGTAGAGAGCATAACATCAAACTTAACTACCATTGCTTGAGACGTTTGAATGAGACGCAACTACTGAAGGGAAATACTCTCTAGTCAATATACTGATGTAAATAAAAGATAATTGCACTCATTGCATTGTGTAATTTAAAAAAATGTTTGTATATTATTTCAAAAACATTTGCAAACTTTTGGTGAGGAGAACACAATACATGTAATTCTAGGTCACAAAATTATTTTTGCCAATGACTGCTTCATAGTCTCATGGCTACCAAATATCAGCAGCAAAATCGGTCCAAAATATTGGAAGTTTATCAGACTGGGGATACCACCACATAAATATCAAACACAACGTTCTCTTTAAACAAAGCTCCATAAAGTAGACATACACTACCTCTATACCTATTATTTACGGAATACGTTTCAAGGATAGATAACACAATAGAGAAAGATGTTATTATTTCCTCCATGAATAACACAAAAAATATGCCTATGCTAAGTTTAGGTAGCCAAATCTCCAAATTCAGTTCATATTATTGCTACAAAAAGAAATACCGACGATGGGATTTAATAAATTTAAACAAAACACTGAAATATAATTTTCTATTCAGTTAACGGCACTCTGGATGCCGAAATTGCATCTTATAGAGGACCGTCACGCATTCCTATTGCCAGCTTCGTAGCAGCTAGAAAGGTGATGAAAAAACGAATTACTTTATCGAATGCCTAAAAGCAAATTCTGTTTTAGTAGAGATCGGCTTAAAATCCGATTAGATTATGCGACATACTCAAGGAAATTAAATCATTACTATCTACTTATAACACGACTGTAGGATACAATTTGATGAGGTTTAATTGAAAATTGTCATATTTTGTGGTCTTACAAAATGTCATACAGTTAGAAAATTACTATGAAGAAAAAGGGTAAATGTAGCTCTTTGGAAATTATTATAAGTAAGTATTCACTCATAGCCAATAAGTGCAGAATTAACTTCTACTTTGATAAAAAACGTGATACTTTTTAGGAACTTACTTTGACAAAAAAGGCATAATTATTTATTTTGTTTTATCCTGTTATATCTATCTATATTAATTATACGTAATTGTCATTATGGTTATGTATCTTGTAATAAATAATGACAAATTTCGCAACGAAACAATTGAAATTTTACAGAAAAAAATGACATAAAAACAAAACCAGTTTTAAAACTTTTAAAATATGTACAAAATATTTTGAAGTTGGCTAACCAAATAAACAAATGCCTAAAAATGTTATATTTGGATATAAGGTAAAAAAACACCATATAGTTTTTTTTAATTTCTAAAATGTCAACAAATGTCCCACGTGTATGCATGATATGTATGGATATCTATTCAAGACACCTTGTGGATCAGCGTAGGTACTTACACTTAGAGTTATAGATTTAATTGGTCAAAGACAACTTTTTTTGCATCAACCTGGTGAATTGTTGCTCAATCAATCCTACATAAATCGTGCATCTAATGAATGACAAGTTTGTAAAATTGCTCTCTGACAATCATAACAGTGTCTTCTGCAAATATAGTATGTTTGAATTTCTTTCTCGCATAGATAACGAAAGCTGCATTTCGATAAACGTTAACTCAGAATGTCCAATATAACTAATTTCTAAAACCAAACATGAATTTGATTAAAATACAGCTTATGAGCTTTAGTTCCAATCAGTGCAATACTATTTAATCTGCATGCCTTTTCAGTAATTAGAGAGGACGGTAGATGCTTTCCAATTGCTACTGCCGGTGTAGCGGCTCCTGAACTACAAATTTGTAATGTAGTTCGAGAAGACAATTACTAACATCGTAGTGAAGAAGTTTAGTAAATATTGAATGTTTGTCTTTCGTTGATATAAGTAAACTGTTTAGTACGAATTATATTCGTTTAATGGGAATGTCCCTTTGTGGTATCTACAAATTGCCAAAATTATGACATCGTTATTCGTTTCTTTACTGATTTCTCAGCTATTGTTGTTGTTGCACAGCATAAAAAGTGACCCTATCTTTTTGGTGGACATCAAAATAGAAGATTCCAGAGCCTATTGCGTCGCACATAGCTTCTACTCGGTTAGGTACACCGTGAATCTGTTGCAGAATTCAACCGCTGTGCTCCAGCCAAGCAATGTGGTATCCATCCAAAAAGGGAACACCTACACCATCAGCTGTAGTGCTCAAGTAACTGATGGCACCAATACATGGAGAAAGACCATCGTTAGAGTTATTGGACCAATTAGGAGGCGTCCATTATCTAATAGGATGAAATTAGTAGATTTTTCTGAAGAACCAGGAGAAGGAAATCTTGTTTTCTGGTATCAAGGCAAATGGAGATATGTCTGCGATGATGTATTTGAAGATTTTAAAAATTCTCCAAAATCAGCAAATGCAAGAGTTGTATGTCGAGAGCTTGGCTATAACCGGGCTGTGAAAATTGACTCAAACAGTGGATATGGAAAGCCCAAAGAGGCCTATTGGATGGATAATTTGAAGTGTAAAGGTAATGAAACTAGCATCTTCCAGTGTCCCTCAATAATCGGTAGGAATGCAGGAAGTTGTAGTTCTGGTGATGACCCAGCAGGAATCAAATGTGCTGATCCAATAAAATTTACCAATCAAACTCAAATGGAATCATCACTTTTTCTTCAACTATCACCAGGTACTGAAGCCGTAATGAATCGAGAACTGCGTGTTGACTGTAATGTGAAGGTAGATATTGGAAAAAGACGAATCATCAATATTGAGCGTACAGGCGGTGCCAATCAAGTTGAAACCTCAACAGTATTTCTCACGACTCAACTAATAAATTCGAAATCAACTTCCAATGTAACATATACTCTCATCTATAAGCCTATCAACAGTGCACCATCAGATGATTTTAAATGCAAAGTTGTCGACCCAATTACTCACAAAGAAATCGTTCAAACTCTCAAAGTTGTATACAAGAAGCCCTTGACATCGGTCGATGTTCTAGTATACAGCGCCAATAGCACTCAAGGTACTAAATTCAATAACAATACATCAACCACCTTGAGTGCATCGTCCAATCTTGAATGTCGACCGCCAAATGGTCAACTTGGTATTGCATATAAATGGAAATACGTGACAAAATCGAACGGCGAGGTAACAACCAATGGAGCCCGTTTGAGTCTGGCGGAGGCAGAACAACGTCTTCCAATCTGTTGTGTTGCTACTCAGAGCTTACAAGGCATGGTGCAGAATGTGACAAATTGTATCACCATTAATAAAGGTAAGTCAATCTTGAGTAGAGTAAAGGTGGAGTAATAAATTACTACTCTGCGACTAGACGGTATTGAAAGTGTCGGCAGAGATCTGCATATCATAAATGTGAATCATATTACTCTAATAATATTATTTTCTAAATTTCTATATGTGACAAATTGTATCACCATTAATTAAGGTAAGTAAGTTTGGTAAATTGACAATCAAAAATGAGAAACACAATGAAACCTCGCTTACGGCTATCTCTCTCAAGTGACCTTGGTTAATGGGCAAAATTTTAATTTCCCAAAATATTTCTGCCTAATTAAATAGGAAACTGCCATCACCTTGTTTGACGGCCAGCTAACACAAAATCTTTAACCAAAATGCCCATAATAAATGTCAATAATTTGTCGTTTTACTATTTCAAAAAGGTAGGTAGATATTCATCTATAGATATTTTTGTTCAAGTTCAATCTTTGTCGTAATCCAATCTAAGAAAAAATTGTCATCAGAGAGATTTTTTTTACAATACTGGGACTTCTAATCCAACTCAATAGCTGTGTTATGCTAAAATCTATAAATCCATTTGCATAAATAAAAGGTAAGGTGGCCGATGTTAATTTCTCTTCTGTAGTAGGACTGCAAAGCGCTGATAACCATGACTAAGTTTGAAATTCATAAAACGCTATTTAAACTTTGAACGTAATATTGATAGGTAAAAGTGAATAAATACTATAAAAATTCATATCAGTCAATAGTCCTCATCAAGTCACCGTCCACTTCTGGTGACCTCTTCAACGCGTTTCCGAAAGTTTTCCCCATCCTGAACCGTCAATCTAAGTTGGGACAGTTCTTGATGTCGTCCATCTAACGTTGTCTCTGTCTTCCACGCTTCCTTTTCCTTTCACTTTTTCTAACCATGATACTCTTCCAAGCAGCCATTTGCCTCATGATATGCCAAAAGAATCTAAGTCTGAGTTTACCATTCTAGATTACAATAAAGGAGGCTTGGCCTACCTCTCTAAAATTGATAAGTTTCCTCTTGCATCCTGAGCCAGCACCACAGTTCGAAGGCGACAATCTTCTTACGATTTTGCTTATTGACAGTCCAAGATTCACAGCCATAAAGAGTGACTGGAAAGACTTTCTACGATCTGTTTCTTTGTCTTTGTTATGACATCTTTGTCTAGATTGGCCATTGCTGTTCTTCCTAGGTGAAGTCTTCTACTGATTTTCTGATCTCAAATGCAGTCAGCGGAAATGCGGGAGTCAAGGAAATCGAAACTGTTGACCACTTCCACCTTCTCTTCATTCAGTGAAACTGTCGAGTGGGTCAGTAGCTAGTACTTTCTCGTTTCCTCGAAGTTCAGGTGCAGGCAAGGGGTGAGAAAATGTATCCCTGTCGAATGCCCTTTCGGTATCCCCAAACTCAGTTCTAACAGTAACTTCCTGATTCCAATAATGGTTCTTCAGCAACATGATAAAACATCTACCTATCTGTTAAGTTAATTTAAACCATATCAGCAAATATACAAAACATAGAAAATATTGTTTCCGCTTTGATCATCAACTATGTGCTAATTCATACATTTCTTTTAAAAACATTGTTTTTTCTTTCTCTTGTTTCCGATGATTTTTTTATAAAAAATTGTTTTCTTATTTAGAGAGCCAGTCCTATTCAAAACGTACAATTACATTCGAATATATGAATATTTTAGCATTGTATAAGCACGTATCAGTCCTAATAATTACATCACAGTAAAATTGTTTTCATTTATTTTGATTTAGAAAGCCATTTTATGTTTAGAAATACGTAACATTAGAAGGGCCCTTGTAGGCCACACCCACCTCCCACGCAACCAAAGACGTCCAGTTCCAGCCATTAGGAGGCTAGGACCACGTATCCAGATGGTTAAACCTTGAGACCTTGTTCCCGTCACCATACCCTACCTGGCTCTCGGACGATTAGGCTACAAAACTAGATGTCTGCCATGTTCTATTTGCAACAAAAACGAATTTAAAAAGCGAGGGTCTGTTTAGTTTTAAAGAAATTGCAGTAGATTGTTTATCAGAAAAAAAGCACTCAACTCAAAAGTCCAATCTAGACAAATATATATTTTCGATAAAGATAAGTTTCCATACATTAACATACATACATACATGCTTAAAATTCTAATTTCGGTCAAGTATATAATTGCCATGATTTAATTCATCCTAGTTTGAACAATTTGGCATTATGATTGAAATTCACATTTAAAGAAAAAACCACCTAAAGGAAAAGTGCAAAATTGATGAAATATATAAAAGGATCATCCCTGAGAAGATTTTAGTTGGTCACAAACTGTGTCCGACTAAACAAAATCTCAAAATACATTTTTCTATTAAAATTTTAAAACTGTGCAATATATTTGACCTTATATAGTAGATATATTATTATACGACCCCAAAGTTGAAAGTATGTTGTCAAAAACTGCCAAAATTCTGAAGAAAAAAGGATTAACCAAAATAATCTTACGACTATTTGTCAAAAATTTCATGATGCAAATAAAGCGATGCACTCAATTTAACATATCTTGTAATATAGGAACTGCATCAAAATAGAGGGTGTAGTTTTTGAGATGTGACCTTCAAAAGGCTAGTTTGTGCCCCACAAATCCATCCCCAATTTCTACATACTGTAGTCGCAACTTACGCACGCTGCTACTAATCTTTGAGTCTAAATATTTCGAGCCCAGCTAAATAACAGCAAACATTTCAATAGCCCGACTAGTGGCCGCTTAAGAAGGTTTCACTGTATCTATAGAAAATTAAAGTTGATTTTATATTGTGCATAACATACAGATCAAGCTGGATATTGTGGCCCATGCTTGAAATCCACAATATGAAAATATGGAGGGCACGGTATTGATATATATATTGAAATGATTTTGCTGACTTAGATGAGCGGGCGGTACTATGCAAAAATAATTGAATATTAAATAGGAAAAAAATAAATCCGCGGGCCTCAATATGCAATAGATTATTAAAGCCCGCTGATAGACTTGTTTTTTAAAATTTTGTACTGATATCAATTATTTTTTATCTATATTTTATGCGCAACTTTATTTCGATGTCGATATTTTGAATCTATGTAGAAGTCATCGAGTATTGCTCTATGCTTGGAATTAGTTGAATAACATATGCAGATACATAAATGGTCTGTGCTTAAGGTCCACAATATAACAATATATAAATACAGTATTGATACAAAACGTTGGAGCCCAATTTTTTCTTTCTATTGCATCTTAGCCCAAGCGGCAGACCACATACAGACGGATATCATTATTATAACATCAATTTGTATCTGTTGGATTTTAATAAGTCCCTCTTGATACGTTTATAAAAAAATATTTTGCGTAAGGCAATTGAATATTCTTGAGAAAAATATAATATTACCGAAGTAAAATATTCACATAATAATAAAAATATCACAGATACAATCGTTTCTATATCATGATATTGGATTTGGGTATATACTCGTATGAGGCACCATCTGCATTTTTAGCAAAATAAATATTTAATACGTTGAAATTCCTATACCTATTTCATATTATCCTCATTTTCAAGCGGAATAATTTATGACTAGGTAGGTACATTAAAAACAATAATTTTGGATTTCTCCTTTAGGAAGAAATGGTCAAGCTGCATCTCTCCGCAAAAGCACCCTGTGTTCACAGAGGAGTATTCAAGTTTCTTGTGGTGCAAACCAAAATCTTGTGGTAGAAAAGGTATTGGCCGGTAAAACTGTTGGCAGTTGTTCTGCACCTCCAGATATGTGCACGTCTGAACAGGTGACCCGTTTCATTATTGGTGAAAGGTGAGACAAAAGCTTAGATGAGTGACCACAATTCCTAGATACAAATGCGCTGTCAATAGAATCTATTTTAATCCCGTGGGTAAGAGTAATTCATACAAAAAAGCCGACTCATGCAAATTTGTCTCCACTATCATTAGCCGACCTCCATTGGTAAATTAATTAGTACCTCACAAGTTAAACAATTTTACTATACAGCAGTGCATTGGATATATCATACAAGCTATTATCTCGAGTCACGACATCCAGTGGCTCAGGTTCCTTCGCGGGATTGGCCACAAAATGGGTCAGATAGTCGCGCAAGGCCGGGAACGTAGAAAAGAAGTCTCGAAGGATTGTTGAATCTTAGCAAAAAATGTTTTGATGGAATTGTGAAAAACCAAACATTTTCTTAAGAAAATCAGCAACTACATTCCTCCTCGTAAATTTCTAGAAAACAAAATCGCTATTTCGTCGTTTCCTGAGATTCCAGTGTTGATCCCCCCAAACTATTGAAATAGCCATCAAGATTTCGTAACTGGTTTTAATAATTGCTGCTGTAGGAAAATCAAATGTATTGTTTTGTCAACAACAGACATTTCTTATCTTAGAAACTGTTTTTGGTAAGGAGATGTGTCTATTAGGTCGTTTCCATAATGACAAAATAAATGTATACCATATGAACAAAGTACGATAATTGTTCTCTCTATTTTCTTTTTCTTTACAGATGTAGAAGCAATGATTGCTCTGTCAAATCAAGTTTGTTCAGAAAAGTCTATTTTTTGCACACTTTTGAAATGGTTCCAGCATTATGTCGCGTTGGTAGTGAACCGTACCTACAACTGCACTACTATTGTTTAAATGCCTAATTCAGAACTTAATATGGGAAGGACCTGTCATATTTATTTACAATATTTTATCTGATCCATTTGCAAAAAGTAAAAGATAATTCATCTTCAGCAGCACTGTAAATTATAAAAAAGCCATAAACTGCAAATAAAAAAATACTAGACGGTGGTTGTTTTACAAAGTAAGACGTATTCATTTGACCGTAGTTGCAAATATAGGCAGCTTGAAATCCCCAGTAGCCATGTCCAAATTGAAAATTGCGATTTAAGCCCCATCACGTCCACGAAACAGTTTGGCTCGCGCATAAATCATCAATGTCCAACATTAGTTTTTTGAAACTCCAAATTGTCCAAAAACTTCGATACCAATTGAAAAGTATTACAAAAACCGAATTGTTTAGTTCATTTTTCGACTTTTATTAATTTGTAGAGGCTATTCTGCAGCATCAATTTCTATTTGCTTGTTGTTTGATGTTATTAGAATCCTTGTCCAAAATATAAGTTCCAGTGGGGGCTCTTCCCCCAATCCCCCGTCAAATGTGGCCATCCCTAGTCATCAAGGTATAAATCCTCATTTTTGCATCGTGTGTTTTAAATTCCACGCACTGTTTAAGAATAAGAAAGTTATACCAAACTGCAGACCTGTTTGGGTAATATATATTTGAGTATATATTTGGGTATATATATGTATTTGAACAAATCCAATTGTGATAATCGAAGTTGAAAATTTAAATGCTCCGTAGAGGATGTTCTACTGCATCTATTTTCAATTTGGTTCTTTTATTAGATGGGCCGTAGTCAAATTTGGTGGGGCAGCCGCAGCTAGAATCTCGTCCATTATATTAAAATACATTTTTTGGGCGGTCTTATCTTTAAAAAGTTTGCTGGTTTTTCCGTGTTAGTGTAAAATGTAGGGTTTCGAAAAAAACACAAAAACATTTAACAGCAGTTTGAAGGGTTTTCTATAATTTGGGCCTAATTTTAGTTTTCTGTGTTATGGTCTTTGAGTAAATTTAGGCTCAGAAAATGTTTGGGGGACATGAAAAATAAGTATCATCGACGGAAAACCAACAAGACGAGTGGTTGCTTTACAACGTAAAACTTATTCATTTGACCTTAAAATTGAAAGCATGTGTCGCTTGAAACGCCCAGTACGGCCCTGCCCTCTTAAGAATCTACGATGGCTTTAGTCACCAATGTCCAAAATCGGATTTTTCAGAATTTGTGGGTAATGTGTAAAGTAATTCAATGTAAACTGATTGTGGCAAATTTAATATCCCATAAGTCACACGTCTATAAAAAAGTGTAGGCTTGCGCTTCAATCACTGTAAGTTGTCCAAAATCTTTGATACCAATTGAAAATATTAAAAAAAAAAAAACTTTGTGGTTGGTTTTTTTCGACTTTTATTAGTTCATCTGGGCTATTCTGCAGCACCAATTTCTCTTTTGCTTGTTGTTTAATCTTCTTGGAACCCTTGTCCAAATCATATGTTGTCAGTGGGGGCCAAAGACGTTATACAGTCAGACTAGACGGATTATTTGTTTAAAAATCGGTTATTGCTTACAATTTAGTTGCTGTTTTCTAAATGCCAAAAACAAAAAAGACGATCCCATTGGGAGCCTCAATAAAAGTTAGAAAATCATGTATATTTTATGGTTTTTTAAATATTTTACAGCCTCCTTAAATTATATTTAGTAATTTTAATGAAATAATGATAATATTTTTGAACACCTTCTACCAAATAGAGAAAAAGATCGAAATAATATTAACTTTTTATATTTAGATTGACGCTCGAAATGGTGAAAATAAACAGTATTTATATCATTAATAAACTGCATTATACACCATTTATTAAATAATTAGAACTGTTTTCCCTCAAATATTTGAGTAATTTTCATTATTATTTGGCTATTTTTTGTAAATCAACCTCAATCGAGAAATGTTGGCCATCTAGAACACAAAGTACCGTTAACTAATGACGCAATAAATTGGTCTCATTTTCACAACAAAATAAATTATTGACCGATTGTTTGCAATTCGATATCGTAATGTAAGATCATGTTTTGATTAGGACTGGCTTTCTAAATCAATGCAAACGAAAACAAGAAAAAATAAAAAAACAACTGTATCAATTGGTACCCATTGAATGACCAAAGCGTAAAAAAAGAACGGGAATAAGGTTCGATATGCCTTGATTAAAAAGTGAAAAAATTGGAATTAAACTGATGAACTAACCTTGACCTGGTTCATAGATATTCACTGTCAGCTGGTCGGAAATCTGCCTGGCATAGCCATCACGAACAACTCTCTGAACCAATTCAGAACAAACCGGTGGAATTGGTCGATCATTCAGCGGCCTATCAGGGTCGACACAGTTTCTACCATAGAGAAACTCATAACCAAAATGGACCACCTGCCTTTGTTTCAAAAGACCACAGGTTCTGCTAAAAAAAACATACTTGAGTTATTACTTAATGCCAGGGTCAAAGAAACAGAGTTGTTGCTGAAGTTAATTAATTCAACTCACTACTCACTAAAACAATTCGTAGTAGTAAATATAATATTTAAAAAATATACATTCTGAATGACTACAATTTTGTTGACCCCCCCCCCAGCCTGCCCCTTGCACCTTCTTCTACGAGTAGCGGCACTCCGGGGAAATCTATCCCCATATCGAGACATTGAAGGACGTCATCACAGAATCTAAAAGCCCTTTTAACTGTGATCCGCGAATTATGTGCTATATCGCAAATACTACTTTTTAGTAGTAGTAGTAGTAGTATGTGTACCCGGCGATTACCATGAGAGGCAATCTCTTCACGGTCCTTGGCTAAGACCGGCTCCCTTGGAGACACCCCGGAGGTGGGTTGTCTAGTCCCTGAGCACTTTCGGGA
>JAUYWI010024676.1:0-18728 GCA_034780595.1 Parotoplana pacifica
AATTTTATAATATATATATTCTAATTAGTTATTATATGCATTAAAATCATTTGTTTTAGTGTTAATTTAATTTTAATGTTTGATGAAGTTTTGCGATTTTTCTGAATATTTTGACTTGCGTGACTTTTCGAACACCCTGTACAATAAAGCAGCTATACAAAGAACAAGTTAATATCTACACTCTGTCTCATAATTCCTTACGAAGTTTACTTGCAATAATTTATGAACATATTCAAGCAACCAAGAAGCAGTTTCAATAAATCCACATCTTCAGTCATATGGATGCAACAGTTCCTAGTGGTCACAGCGAGCACCAATCATAAATTACTCTCCGTAAATTTCGTAGAGAATTTTGAGACACTGTATAGGTGAACAATTTAATTACGTAAAGTTGGTTACAGAATGATTGAACAAGGAGTTCTGCAACCGTTTACAGAACACTTTTTATTTAGAGACGTTTGTCAAAAAATACCTTGACACCGTTATGACTGCATGTGGAGGTGAATGATATTCATTCTCAGTCCTTTAACGTGTTTTTAATGCATCATTCGTTGAAGATGCATTTCCTACTTTTTGATGACCAAATTGTTTCAGAAATGTTCATCATTGGAACGGGAACTGGAGGCTGCCAAGATAGACCTGGGCACCGCCGCCAGAGAGAGCAACGACCAGGTGGCCTCCTCGCTCAGAGCCTCTGACATGGTCATCCGGCAGCAGCAGGCAGAGGACCGCAAGTGCCGCCTGGAGATGGAGACCGAGCTGGCTGCCAAAGAGAAGGAGGTAAGCCATTAACTTCTGGCAACCGTTGCTAAGACGGAGAAATAATTATATGTTCATAAGTTATGTATTAGCAACCGTTGCTGGGATGGGAAATATCTATGTGCTTTTGTGCCAATTATGTGATAGAAACGGTTCTAAATGAAGCAAAGAATTCTAATCAGCTTTTCTTTAAAATGTTTTTTATGGAAGACTCTGTGGACTGTTTGCCGTTTGTATCTGACCTATTAAATGACCGTATTCTCTACTGAGGCGCTTGTTTGTCTCTTGACTAGATCTCGCAACTGGTGGAGGAATTGCGTCGCGTGCACCACCAAATGTCCCAGGTACGCGACCTGAACACGACGCAACAGGCGCGTCTCGAAGAGGACCTGGCGGCCGGTACGCATCGCATTCAGGTGCTGGAGACGGAGCTGGGCAAGAAGGCCGACTATGCGGAGCTGAAGCGTGAGATTGGAATCCTGAGGAGCATCGAGTTCTCCCAGTTTGTGAGCAGTGGCAGCGGAGGCCCTAGGAATTCTGAAGACGGTGGCTCGTCTGGGGAGATTGACAATGAATTCCAGGTAGGAACAACAGGGAAGAGGTGGTGTTTGGAATGCTTCTAGTGGCAGCTAGTTGACAGTATCGGGTTGTGAGGTTTCCGGTAGGGCTTGGAATACTATTGTTAGGGGACTAGAGAGACATTAGAGGTATTGCTCGTTTAATAAATGGATGGGACATTCAATATCTGAGCTAAATTCTTGTAGCCTAACAAATCGTGTGGGTTGTAGCAAGGTATAGACAGTCATATGAACTTTTTAAGTTGTCCGTAATGTTATTATTAACACTATTAAAAGTCATTTCTTTCTTAATTTAAACTTTTATGAAAATAATTTGGATGTTGCTTTTTATTTTGAATATCATCTGACAAAGTTGGTAGCTTTAAGAATCGAGACTAGATCGTGCTTGAGTGTTCTTCTACATGTAGGTATGTATAGTACATCATATCTATGGGCCAATAAAAGTAAAAGTGCATAGGAAATATTCAAGCAACTAGAAATTTTAGTCTATTCGTTAATCGATTGTTATACAGAAAGTATATGTATTGACTTTTATAATACGTATCTGCTTAATTGATTTCCTTTACATTTCTGGAAAAGAATTATATAGATAGATGCTATCTAAACATTATATGGAAAACACATTATCAGGAACATACTATAGTAGGTCCATGTCCCTGTACGTTAGTTAAAATATTTACCAGGAAAGAGTAATGAACTTTTGACCCAATAATGTTATAGGCCTTTAGCTCAGTCACAGATTATTTTCTAACAAAAATCTGTATTGGTATAATCTTCCCAGAATATATCCACTCATGAAACTGATTTTACTCTAAATCTCTTGCTATAAAAATATTCGATGGATAAAATTCAATAAACCGATAAACGTACCCACCCACGCAAGGCTGTATGCTTCTCTCTGTACTAAATAACCTCATTGACAGAGATGCACTCTTTGTACTGGACAACTAGATTGTTTTGTCTTTCTATTCCAGTCGCTTCTTTATTGTTTCTAATTGTTGCTTGTTACTAAATTATTGGTTTATTGCGTGTGTTTGTACTATGTTTTAAAACTGGATTGAATACTTCCCCTGAGAACAATTTGGTGTATACCAACGCAACACAGAACAACACCAACAACTATTCAAGGATAAATACGTACTTAGATGTTTGGAAGGAACAGTCGCTTATGGATGAATCATCTTCTATTGCCTTTTTAAATTCTTTTTTGATTCTTCTTCTGTTACCATCAATCATCATTTCAAGCACTGAATCTCTTCCAATTTGTTTCTAATGACGCCAAATTGAAATTATTTGCACATTTTTTATTGAACACAGCTAACTTTTGTAGAACAAATTAATTAGTCAGTTATTGATTCATTAATGGATGTTTGAATGGTTGCTTCTTGTTTTATTTCAGGGCAAAACACTTGAACAGTTGCTCCTGGAAAAGAACCGGATGATGCAGAACGAATTGACCCAAGTGAAAGTATCCAATTTCCAATTAAATGGTAAGATGTTATCATGAATGGTGATGATGGATTTGGTTGAAAATCAATGAAAATTATATTCACATTGACTTTAATTATGGAACTGCTTTGTTACAATACCAGTTGTGTTGTTAACTCATTTGTTTCCAGGCCAGTTGGACCAATTGCAGAATGAACGCCAGGACTCCAATCGTATCATGGACGACCAGCGCAATCTGATTGGCCAGTTGGAGGAGGACCTGCGGCAGGTCAGAGCGCCCTCCGCCTTGTTCCGAGGCAATGCCGAGGGCCAGGAGGGCAACCTTAAGGGGTCACCGGGTGCGGGAGGCGGCAGCGAGATGTCGCCTTGCACCAGTGGGGTGCTGTAGGCCCGGATGTTGGCCGATGTGGTGAGCGATATCGATGGCGTGGAAGTCTCTGATCTGGTGGGCAGTCCCGCCTCAGGTGAGTTGGTCATTGCATGGCGCCCCTTTAGTGGTGCATCGTTCATTCTTCGGGTAAATGTTAAATTTGAGTTTCCAGTATAGAGGGGGCGGGACAGTGCCGGCAATTATTTGTTTCTTTTATTTGGTAGCAACCGTCTTTCTCATTCCAGCTAAATCCAATAGCAATGATTCCTTGCTGACGATTGTTCAGAGCCAAAGAGATCGATTTCGTCAGCGCGCTTTGGAATTAGAATCAGTAGGTTGTTGTGCTATTTAACGAACAAGACTTTACTCGTACCTAAATCAGTTCAAATTCGTTTAATTATTTCATATTATTCTGTCTCCTTTACAAAATGTCTGTATAAGGATAATTTGTTAGATAGGATCTTTCCCACGTTGAATTGTTGTTTTATTTCAGCAACTGACGAGTCAACAGCAACAGTTCCAAATTCTGCAGCGTGAAACCGACAAATTTCGATCAGACAACGTGAAGCTGTATGAGAAGATCAAATTCCTGCATTCTTATTCGGGAAAGGTACATTGTAACCCTGGGTTTCCGGGAGTTATCTTATCAGGCAGCTGTATGAGCTCCAACCCTGTTATATTATTTTCTAATTAAAAGATTTTAACTGTTTGCCAGACAGAAAATGTATATAATTCCTAGTTGGCAGCCATGGCCGACTAAAATTTAATTTGTAAAATGTCTGTGTTTTTTTAGTCGAGTGCCGACGATTTCACAATGCACAAGTATTCAGATGCTTATGAGGCTGGGCTGAACCCGTTCAACAGTTTCAACAAGAAGGAGAAGCAGCGTCGATATCAGGAACTTAAACCTCACGATAAAATTACATTAACAATGGTAAGAAGGATATATTTAAAGATTTTACATGAATAAATAAGTTGTTAGGAATGTAGAATATTCTTCACTTCTTGTTCGGACCTACATATGTATCTGGAGGACGCATTGGCTAAATTATCAATTAAATGAAATAAATTTGGCATGGGCATTTCTTTGGGAGATTTTTTGAAATAATTGTGACATTTAGACTAACCCCTCCCCACCATTACCTTAAAATTGGCTGATATTACTAAAAAGTAGTATTTACGAAATAGCGTATAACTTGCGTATCAGTAAAAAGGGCTCTTAGAAACTGTGATAACATGTCTCGATGTTAACCGAAGCAACAACGTTGAACAGAGAACGTGTAGTGTTTCCTTTTACAAAATAAAGTAAGACAAATTCGATTTCTATGAACAAATATCCATAGAAGTCTAAAGTCTATTTAAATAAATTTGTATCAAGTTTCAATCAACAAAACTACGTGTAAATTTCTGATACGTTCAATACCTAAACAAGGAGGCGCTGTAAGAAATGAATGAGGTGACTATTTGGAGGTGAACCAAAGATTGCTTGTCTTATTTCTAGGGACGTTTGGTGATGCACAATGCCAAGGCGAGACTGTTTGCTTTCATCTACACTCTTCTACTGCACTTGCTCGTTTTCCTGGTGCTCTACAAGATGGCCCATTCGGGATCGCTGTTGAGAGACCAGGCAGCTGAATGCAACCGAAAGTAAGGCCACCAGCTGGAGCGATTTTATAGTCTATAACAGTTGGTGTAAAGTTCCCTGCGCAGTAGAATAATTGGGATGGGAATCGTCGCTCTTGCTTGTTTAAACATTAATCAGTAAATCCGATAGCTAGTGTGACTATAGAAAACGTTTTTGGTGAGGATTTCTTATAAGACAGAAAGAGGTGACGAATTTTTATTTATCTGACCATTCTAAATGAATAATGTTTTTCCGTTCACATCTTTTTCGTCTACCAAACCCTTTTTGTGATGGGTTCTCGTCAGAAACCGTAACATAGAGAAACCTAAAATTAGGTGCAAATTGCGATATTTTTTAAATTTGAATATAATGTTATTTTTGTCAATTATCGATTTTTGTAGTACTACATCGTCTCTAAAAACGCGCTAAATCTTAATTTTCCCAATTAGTCTATATAAAAAATGGTGCTTGTAACCAAAAAATCTATGATCTCCAAATTTCCACTATTACCTGTTGGAATATACAAAGTTTACTTTTCAAAAATGACATAAACTTACTATAACCCTTCGTAGGTCAGGGAATACTGCATACTATGCAAGCATCCGAATATTTTGAGTTGATTTTGGGCATTCTCGAGATTCGTTTAAAAATTGGCACAAAATATGAGAGATTACCGCCAGCACCACCATCAAAATTTTTCTTACAAAGGCTCAGTGCCCAGGTTTTAATGGTTGTTTCAGTCATAGTTTGCAATTAATGCTCCTTCCATTTAGAAACAGCTTCTTCAATTGGCGAGGATTTAATCGTAGTTTATTTTTCTAGCCGAGGCTGTTGTTTTTTATGTGTTTTACAGGTTGTTTCAGGCATATTTTACCTTCAACAAATTTGCGTTTTTTCGGTGGCCCTGAGCACCCTCTTATCTGGGTAAAAGTGCCAACCCTGCTCACGTCCCAGTTGGATCTTTTTTGATAGCTATATCAACATTGTTTTCATTTTAGTTTTCTTAATCATATGGTGAAATTCCATAAGTCGGGCGACCACAAGCACTGATGCCACTAAGGGGGAGAAGGAGAGAGCATTTGTGATACACACCACCATGAGTGGGACAGGCACTCAACTTTCTTGTAAATAAAACATTATCTAACTATTGTATTGCATAGACGTTAACATTAACATTCACATTTATTACTAAATGGGAAAAATACTATTTTATTATTAAGTTTTCTTGTGTACAATTTCCGTGATATGAATATTCATTTATTGTAATTATTGTAACACAACATGGGCTATTTGAATTTTACTTTTAATAGTACATACATTTTTTAAAAACGTATAAAGTCTACTTTTTTATTGACTCTACATTATTGGAAGTAAATATTAATTGGGAACCTGGGGATATTGATGTAAACTCCCTGATAGTCACTAGAGAGGGGGGACTGTGTCAATCGATTTGGCTGAAAACAATCCAGATGGTATCTTCTATCAATGTATCAACTTTTGAAATGGTTTATGTTCTCCTGAGATACAAGGACCTACAGTATAATAAAATGTTTTCTAAGCAACTTAATCATCCAAAATGGTTTATGATAGCTTAATATAACTTTCTAAATCACTTTATTGGTTTTTGATTGAATTCAGTCACTAAAAGAGAATTTTTTTTAAAATCCATTTTGATGCATTGTTTGAGACTGGACACTCAGTGGACCTCAATTTTGTACATTAAAAAAGTAGCCAAGTTGGAATATATTCCAATGAATTATTTTCAATCCACACATTAGTAAATCAAACTGCAAAAAAAATACTACATAATATGACTTTACACAAAAATTCATAATTTTTTGGGTGAGTAATTTTTCTCAAATAATTATCATGTAGTTTAACCCATTTCTCCGGGGTTTTAAACAAAGAATTCATAATTTCTTTTTTTATGGAAAAAATATAAAATATGGCTCTTAGGTTGCAACCTTCTGACAAAAAATCAACATTTTCTAAAACTCTAGCCAACACCTGTCGCCAAATATTTAACAACTGAGGTACACTGTGTTTATTTTACATAATCGCCTTATATTTGGGTTGAGACAGCAACCTGTGTGCATTAACATTTATCAGACTGTTTTATTTTTATTCGAGTTTTGGCATGGATTTATCACCACGCAAACTCAGCAAAATTTTAACACTGCACTAGTACATTTCCAAAAGTAACCGCCAAATTGTTCATCGATACAACCGTTGGAAGATTGCTTAAAAGGTTTGAGGAAACTGGTTCTCTTTCTCCAACACGGAAAGGAAATTGTGGGAGAAAATCAATGGCGTGCCATCAATTGAGAAGGCATATAATTTTATTTTATTTAGAAATACATCATGCAGGGCCAATTCTGGCATTATCGCATGGCAAACTTTATAAGTACACATATAATAAACAAAGTAAGTAATGGCATTTTAAGAGATCAAAAAAGAGTCAAGAGATCAAGACTCAATTTTAGCTAGCAAGAAGAATCCACGCCTTACTGCTAATGAAATATAAGCATGATCTGTCTCTTCGTGTTAGCAGTCGGTCTGTTTCGCGAATTCTTTTGTCTGAAGGTCGTCCCGCTCAAAAAACAATGAAAAAGCAATAGTTAACACAGAAAATGATTCAAAAACGTCTGCATTGGGCACATCAATACAAAGAATGGAAAATGTACTTTTTACCAATGAAAGTCACTTTTATGTGCAAGAGCAACAGGTAAAATACGTTAGAAAATCAAAAGATGAGCCGATATCTCCATTTCACATTAATCAAACCGTGAAGATCCCCAAAAGATCATGTTCTGGGGATGTTTTTCCGCCAGAGGTCCCGGCGTCTTCATGTTAGGAGAAAATGGTGAACTCTGAAGAATACAAGAAAATCATTCATCAAAGAATTGTGCCACAATTATGAGAACATTTTCCGGATGGTAATGGCATCCTAAAACAAGACCAAGCCCCATGTCACACTTCTAAATTGGTTCAACAACATTTCCAAAGGTTAGGCATATCCGTATTGCAATGGCCAGGCAACTCCTCAGACATTGCACCAATTGAAAATATGTGGAGCATAATAAAATATAAATTAAAAAATTGTGACACAACTAAAAACAAACTCATAGCCGCTGTATTGCGATTATGGTTCCATGATGATTCTGTGCGGGACTGCTGGTTGAATCTAGCATGGTCATGCCTAAACGAGTTGCTGAGTTAATAAAAAGGAAAGGTGGACGGACATATTAGATATTAAATTATGTAAATTTTTATTCATATTTCTT
This sequence comes from Parotoplana pacifica, assembly GCA_034780595.1. Classification (NCBI taxonomy): domain Eukaryota; kingdom Metazoa; phylum Platyhelminthes; order Proseriata; family Otoplanidae; genus Parotoplana; species Parotoplana pacifica. Next base: position 8,065 of record JAUYWI010024676.1, read on the forward strand.
GCAAAATATATATTTTTAATAACTTTAATAACTCTATTATGTATGAGCTAGTTAATGACTAGTTATTTTAATCATTTTGATGTTTAATTAAAAATATACAATTTTAATAAAAATGGATGTTTTAATGAAAATTATGTACATATAGTGGTGTAATTAAATTGGCGACATCTGTATATATGATACAATGACGTGTTTATCTGCAAAATATTAATCGATTTTATCAAAATTTACTTCAGAAATCGGTTTTATTATAATAAGTACATTTTGGTCAACCTTTGATTTCTTGAATGGCCGTCAGGTGGGGGTCACAAACGACATAATGCAATACTGTCTTACTCCTTTCTCAATTTTGACTTCTTTCGTTGGCCCAAATTCCGTCCTTATATTAGCTTTCTGGTCCACATACAGATTGTGTAGCAATTCATAAGATGTTCCAGCGTTCCCATTTATCGTAAGGTGTTCCATAGTCGGTGGTTTACAGAGTCAAAAGTCTTAGAGTAGTCTATAAAGCATAAGTAGATTTTTTTGGTAGTTGCTGTAGAACGTTCGAGAATGGATCTGATGTTTGCAATCATGTCTCTCATCCTTCTACCTTTAATAACAATATTGATTCTATTTATTTTAATGGTCTTTCGAAACTAAATTTGCTCCAATTTTTAATCCTTTTGGACTAATAATGATCACTTTAATTACATCATCAAACAACTTCTTGATATTGACAGTAATCCATTTTATCACCAAACTAATAAAGATAGATTTTGTAAAATTGTTAAATTGTTACACAACATTCTGTCACTATCAATTTTCCCAGAATATTAACTATTTTAATGAATAGATTTGGTAACACTAGTTCTGGTAGACTCACTAAAAACTGCAGTATTGTATGTAGTTGTTCCTAATTTTATTTCTTATAATAACCACAATTATGATAATTTTGGTATTATTTGTCATATTGGTTCTTCAATCAACCATGGTCATTACATTTCTTACATAAGGAATATGCACTGTTGGTATAAATGTATTGATTCCATCATTACTTAAGTCATATTTAATCTGCCTTTTAATTCAACTAATGCTTATTTAGCCTTTTACATTTTGAATAATAACTAGATTATAGTAATAGTGACGGTTGTGTATACATAAAACTCACCGCTGAGGGTCCTAAGTCCCGCACCATATTTCTGTTATTGTTTTGCATTTTTACTATTTTTCATTTCTGACCGGATTGTTTTGTGGATTTTGATTTTTGGATTTCAGATATACTAGATGGTACTTTCAAAACCGAGCTTGACTGGCCATCTTATCATGATGCCTCAGCTTGGGTGTAGAACAATATACACATGATTACAGTTTTGATTTGATCCTAAAGGAATGTTGTTTTTATGTTGAAACCATATTTATATTTTTACACATCTTTTCGTTGGATTACATTCATTTCTATGATGTTAGTACTGTCAAAGGCTTGACTGATATTATTTATTATTATTATTTATTATTTTTATGTTTGCTGCAGTAAAGATCTATTCTACATTTAGTAGTAGAAAATAACTATAAATAAAGGCTATAAATTATTTTTAAAACTAAAACGAACCAATCACATCACTACGTAATGCGCTGGGCGCCGCCATACTGTTTGAGCAATCAGCTGACTGCTATTTTTGTATATTACTGTGTAAAAATGGTCCTTTATAAACATCTTTGATAGAGATGAATTGGTGATTTCATAATTTACTAGTACACACTACATCTAGGTATTCTAATCACTCTTAGAATGAAATAGGGCTATCAACGAAGGGTTAGGTTAGCGGCCTAAAATTAAATGAGAGTTGCTGAGCCAAACTAGAAATGAAATTACTCACAATTTTGTCATAATAATATCATTTTAAGAAACAATCTAAACTTTAGAAATATCAATTATAAAATCAAGAAAATTATAAAATCAATGTTATCAATATTATCTAATTATCTAATTATCCATTTAGATTTAGATCCATATGCACGATCAGGGTTTAAAAAGGGTTTGCACATTGCATATGATGTATGTATGTTAAAAAACATAATTTATACATTAATCTATAAGAAAAAAGTATAAATATTAAGTAGGTAAGTTTAACTTTATTTTTATAAAAAAAGGTTATGTATGTAGATAATAATTAATATTTTTTCATGAATTAATAGGTACATGAATAACCACATAAAAATTATTAACAATTCTGCATGAATCTGGTTGTTATCCACGGTTATGTCAAACATTAAAAGTTGAAACTAAATTTCCGATTTCTCACAAATACACAAGTTTCTGACTTCTTTCTGTTTTGGTAGTTAGACCTCAATCCTCTTATGTTGTATATATGTATATTACAACATAAGAGGAAATTGAGGTATGCACAGGGTGTCCGCAAAGTTTGTATACAGTTGATATAGTGATTTTTTTAAAGAACACACTTTAGGCAGAACAATGAAGGCAGGTAATTCACTTGTAAGAGTCATGATAAATATTCAAATTGTAAGCCGTCGGCTTCAATGCAATTACGACAATGCGACAAATACGCGTAGTAGGCCTAGGGCACAAGTCCTGATCAAAGCTAGAAAATGCGTCAGTGACAAATTGCCGAAGATCTTTAACACTCTTTGGCTTCCTCGAATACACGCGGTCTTTGATGACTCCCTGGACACAGATGTCCATTGGAGTTATGCCTGGAGATAGCGGAGAAAATTCGATAGGGCCTCTAAAGTGTTATTTAAAATAAATCACTGCCTCTGAAGTATGTTCTTTAAACAACTCTGTATACAAACTTTGCGGACACCCTGTATGTATGTAGTCTGCTTATATAAATATAGGATATAAGACAGACATACATTGAGGCAGAATTACGTATTTAGGAGGCAGAATTACATAGTAAGTCTATTTATTTTCAAGGTTAGAGACGAGGCAGAATTACGGATATCAAATATATAAATAGTTGTTATTCGACCTTGCTTTCTATGTAATTAAACCCTTATAGGATCAAAAACAAATTTATTAACAGAAAATAAAGGTTCTTTTATAAAACTATGTCTCAAAAGCCTACCTATCATATTTCAAAGCCAAGATAACACATGCATTTTCATGAAGCTACAAGAAAATATAGCAAAATTCACGAGTTTCAACAAAATATACTTAAAATGCGTGAGTCGTAAAGGCCATAGAGGTTTAAACCGTTAGTAGCTATCACCAATCTATTAAGACTTCGCTGAAAAATGTACCCAGGCCGCAACCTGAGAGCCAATCAAATTTCGAAAAATATTCTTGAGATAAAAAAATTTATCAGATATATTTTTTTTCAATTTGCTGTAAATGTGCTAAACAATTGTAGAAAATTTCATAGAAAATATTTACCCCAAAAAGTTATTAAGACCATTTTTCAAAGTCCTACATAAGTCCTGCAAAGTCCTACAAAGTCCTACATATGTATTAGATGGAGAAAAAACGAAGTTTAAATATGTGATAAAATATGAATTATTTATTTAACTGCTTTAAAATTTGTCATAAATAAAATCTTCTTTTCGGATAAACTATTAGTTTGCCAAGTAGAAATATCATAGCTTTATCCAATATATGAAATTGAGGTCCACTGATTTTGAGACCAGGCAGAGCAACACGTTAAAAAGATTATTTCAAAACTTCTATTTTAGTGAACAAATTTAACCAAAAACACGAAAAAAATATGTACAAACACACTTTATGATATTATAAACCATTGTCGGTCATTTTTAGCACAAAAAACATTATAATACAAATTTTAGAGCCATTGATTTTTTTACCAGACCCAGTCAAGCATTTAAAAAACTCGATTTTTCTAAATCTGAATTTTACCAATTATGTATATTTATTCCAAAACAACTAAAAATGGTGAAAATATAATTTTGAAAAAAATCAATTTTATGGACCTGTCCTGGTGTGGTGGACCTTATAGATCAGCAACCATAAATATGAAACATTCAATTTTCTAATACATTATTTCTAACGCCTTCCTAATTCTAAATATCAAATTTGAGCATAATTGGACGTTTGATTTAGATTTTAGGGCAATTTTAGTGATTTTAGACAAAATATTTTTTTTAAAGTTTTATGGATTTGAATATTGAATGTCTAAGGACCTACATAATTATCTGGTTAATTCAATTTTGGTGTACTTGACACCGTTTTTTCATTATTCATTAATATTTATATTTTTGTGAAAATTGCTAGTTGCTCCCACATATAAAATGAAAATGATAAAAAACGTAATTCAAACTTTCGCTGATAATCCTATAGGATTTTTCATAGTAAGTTTTATAAAATTATATTGATAAGTTACAAGGATCATTTGTCAGATTCTTTTCAAACAAATCGATTTTATTTGGCTCTCAGACTGCACCTTGTAGACAAAAATAAATGTTGAATAATGACCAGTTTCTAATATATACCCAACATTAGGTTTGGACCAAAGTGACAATTTTGAAGGTCAATCGTATTTTAAATTTTTTTTACGTAAAACACAGCGCCCATCACGTGCAAGGTTTTATAATTTCAGTTTAGGAGTTACCGTTTTTGAGCTAGAAGAATAGTGTGTGATGCCCTCCCCCATTATCAACAAAGGGATAAGACAATGTGGATAATGTCCATAGAGTACCCACTCCGTGTTTATTTTATAAATTTATGTTTAGTGTCGCATAAAAGTAGTATATAATTTTAATTACAAAAATTCAAAAAGTTATGTAAATTTGTCTCTTTTTATACAGTTAATTAATTATACTGTTTATTTTTTAGAAGCTACAGACTCAAATAATAATTATGTTGATAGAATTTGTAATTGATATCTGTTTATAAACTTCTGCTTTCATTTGATTCTATTTGTATAAATTATAGATTTATGATGTGTTTTGTTATTTATTTTGTGCATTTAGTATCTGTAATTTTTTATCAAATTTGTTTTCAGTTTTATAGTAATTATTTTTTTAATGAAAAAATAATCATGTTCTTTTATATCATATTTTATAGTTTTATATGAAATATTTATTTTTCAAAGGTTTAAAATTCAAATAGTTATGTATATTCTAAAACTTTTAATTTTTGCATACTACTTTTTCTTAGGTGTCACATAAAAGTAGTACCTAACCTGAAATATATCATGACAACATTTTAGAGAGAAAAGAATTATAGATTTGAATTCTGCATACTTATCAATATTAGTCAGTAGTTGTAAAATCACAGGTGCATACATTCAAAATGTTTGTGTGGATATTCTATGTAGGTATATTTACTCTATGGTTATAATGATCACATGAATATAAAGTACATCAGCTTTATGGTACTATACATTATACTACTTAAAACATTACTAAATTAATATTTGACAAGTGTACTAATAATATATATCATAAAAACAAGTCCTTACCTTTGTATTGTTTGTGTTTTTTCTTCACATTGTCATTTTATTGTATGTGTAAAAAACACATTTTTGAACTCCATGTCAATATTTTGATTATTTAAACAAAATAATAAAATTTTATCATTTAATACTTCTAGTAAATGATATGGATAATAGCAAGATTAATTAAAAGAGTGTATTTATGTCATTTTGGGAAAGTATTCTCTATGTCATTTTGGGAAAGTATTCTCTAATGATTGTTACAATGTTTGTTGCATTTAAATGGTTTAAGTAGGGGTTGGGGGTGAATCTGGAAGGTTGGTTATATTGCCCATTTATTAATATAAGTTTGTTTATCACAATAAAAGGCTCTCATGTTACAGTTAGTTGTTTATAATTATAAAAAACTATTGCTATCATTCTGAAATGTTGTTTAGAGTCAAAAGTTAGGAAACATTACACTTCCAGATTTGCCCTGTTCAAGGGCAAATTCTGAAAGGATAGGGGTGAATCCATAATTTAAAAAAAGGCTTTTTATACATGAAAAAGACATATGTCAATTCAGATATATTTTATCAAGAATAATATGTACATAATAAAAAAAATTATTAGACATTTTTTAATAAACTTCTGATGACTGTAGCTTCATAACAAAATGTTTCTATGCTTTAAAAATAACACCAAATATTCTTCCACTTGTCTGGATTTATTATATAAATCTTGCAGCTGCTAATCTACCTCAAATTCTTTTGTTTTGCATAATTAATCATTTTAGCATCTATTAACTGAAGCAACTATAAACAAAATTGATGCTTTCTATCTCAATTAGTTTTTGAGTTACAGCCATTTAAAGTTAATTGGTTGAAATATTTCTGGAATCACCTCCACCCCTTATACTTTTATGGTCCCATTTTTTGTATGTAAATTCCTATTTAAAAAATAGTTTGCTTAATACATGGCATTTAATAGGTATACTGCTTTGTTCAGCCCAGATGCTCTTGTCAGCAAATGCTTAACAGTCCCACCTACTCCATCACTCGCACTTTACCATAGCAGGTTGTAAAGAAATGGCCTGTAAATTAAACTTTATAGATAGATGAAAATAAACAGCATCATTCTTTTTAGCATTAGTGTATGATAGTGGATTAGCTACTGTAAGCATTTGATGAGTTGTGTTTGTTGATTGGTTGCAAAGCATTACAGAAATAAAAACAAATGTTTAGTTTGCTAAAATGCACTTCCATGAAAATATGTCACAAGATAATTAGATTATTGAGTGAAGTGAAAATCAATGCAGACATATTTATTGTGATATTTAAAAGTTATAATTCTGTTAAAATTGTTGCTGATTTATTTCAAAAATATTAATTGGTAGTAATTATTCTGCTGCTCTACTGGAAATAAATTCAATTATCTCATGGCATAATTTTGTGCAAATGAATTTTAACAATACAACTATTTTATATTTATAACATCCAATAAATCTTGCAGCTGCTAATCTACCTCAAATTCTTTTGTTTTGCATAATTAATCATTTTAGCATCTATTAACTGAAGTGACTATAAACAAAATTGATGCATCCAGACTTTTCAAATAGGGTAAATATTAAATGTGATAATAGTTGGAGCAGTTATGATTTTGAGATAAAGTATAACTCCACAACAATCACACTGTTATCAACAACACCTCTCACATGATAAAACTTGACTTTTGATTACCAAAATTTGCTTGTTTCATGAGAGAGTAGCATTGAGAATAATGTTAATTTTAAGCTGATATGATAATAGCATGTCAGAGATATTCAGCTACATAGTTATTTAATTATTTGGATAGTAATTTCCAGCAGTATATTAAATTATTTCTTATTTGTTTTGCTTTTAGGATGACAGAACTTAGTAATGATGCTGAGGATCCAGACAGTCTACAAGGTATTTAATTTTAAGATTTGAGCTTTTAAGGATGACTTATTCATGGTTACTACCATGTTATAGGGTGAGGCTAGGTGCTTTTATAACATGAGAAGTCAGTAGTTTAAATTTGAAGTAGATCGAGGCACGTTTTTTAGTATAGGAAAGATACATTGAGTGATCAATTTGAGTGGACAATCTAGTACTGTATTCACGGCTGTGTAACTTAAGATGTTCTACACCATATTCCGCTTTCCTGAAAGTATCAAAATTTATGCTCAAAATAATGTTACCTCATGGATTAAATAATTTTTTTTAAATAAAAATTTTATCATAGATATTTAATATCTGAGTTTTATGCACTAGTCATAGGCTGAGTAAATTATGTTTCATAATACAAAATGAGAGTGCATTTAAAACTTTGAATTTTATGTTTAGTGAAATTGTGCTGTCCATTACAAAAAGATGTATCAACCAAAACAGTTTCTGTTTTAAGTAAATTTCAAAAATGTTTTGTAGAATATTACGAGTTTAAAGCAATTTTATCGATACATACTTTAAACATTACCAAACGATTCTATGTTATGTTTAGTATTTATTGGTAAAATAATGTCAAAATTCTACAAATTGTTAAGTTATTTTATTTTAGATTGCTGCCGAGTTTGCAGGTGTGAAGGCACACGTGAAAGGCCACTTTTCCATCCTTGTTTGTGTATTGGTAGTATAAAATTTGTTCATCAAGATTGGTAAGTTTTTAGATTATTTACCGGAATTATTTTGTCATATATTTATATAGGTACAACATTGTTTGAAACATTCAGTACTTTTACTTTTTTTAAATAATTAATAAAATATGTAGTCACTGCAATTGCCTTGCAGCTTATAGCATTTAGTTGTCATATTACCTACCTATATTGTATCATAGTGATGTAATTTTGATCTGCGAGGTATAATGGAGTGGATAGAAATTAAATTTCATTAATACATATTTCATGCGTTTCCGAAATTAGCATTTATCCTTTTTGCGCGTGTTGATTCAAATAACGTTGGAGTGCCTTAACCTTTCGTCGGCCTTGGGGAGAAGGAGTTGTGACCCTTTTTGGAAATTTATTCAAAAACAATTCAACATGTTTTTATGAAATTGGGTTTTGGTACTATTATAGTATTCTGTTGTTTTGGTTTCAATTTTTTGGTCGGACCCTAAATTCACGGGATGGCCCTCTGAAAAAATGCAGTTTGGTCAAACTTTTACAAAAAAATCAATTCTGTACCACTTCTTGCCATCCTGATACTATTGTACAGGGTGAGCACAAAATGTGAACTAAGCATATATTAAATTTAAAATATTATTATTGTTTAATACACCTGATGAACCTAATTTAAAAAAGCATGTACCTACAAAACATGCGGTGTCACCTTCGGTACGCCTAACCTTCACATGCACTTATAAGAATCAATTCAACACTATCTTTAGTCAGAGACATGCCTGTCAAATCCAAGAAATGAGAACATAGTATCAAACGCAATTTTAGTCTTATACTAAGTACATGAAAAACATTGATTTTTATATTTTTCATTCTGAGTGCCTCATGATAGCGATAGAAATGTAGATATTATGTTTTGCCTATGGACCAGACTTGGTGGTTATTAGCAAACATACAAAATTTTAAAAAATATTCTGTCAAGCCTTCGAAGTTTCTAACATCACAGAAATAAATATAATCCAATCAAAAGATATGCAAAAAATATATGGCTTCAACATAAAACCAGCAGCTTTTCAAGATCAAATCAAAACTAATCATGTGCATCTTGTTCTACAGCCCCGGCCACTTCTAACGCCCTTATGTCAACATTTCAGTTCTTATTCAATTGTTTCTGGCATTAACTTCCTATGCATATCCAATTGAGCAGGCCAGTTGAGCCAAGACATTCAGCAATGTGCGCGCAACTAAATCAACAGTTTTAAGTCTTCTCACTCGGGGTAGCAGCAGTGGGGATGCAATTAGACCAGCGGTTACAAAACACAGTGTGTGTTGAGTAGTGATAGCGTGCTGCATGTCGAGTTTGCTCAGAAAGCTTGAAATAATCATACTGTAACCCTTTGGATAGCCCAGTGATTGCATCAGTTTTTCTTCCCCCATTCGACCCATTGTGCATGCTAATTGGCCAATGAGAGCCAAGACGTGAACTACTGTGCATGAGTGTGGTTTAACTTCATATGAGAATTAAAGCAATAATTTGAGCTCTGTCACTTTTCATCATGCCATGACTCACTCATGATCAAAGAATAAAAATTACTATGCTGTTCAATGAAGGAGTTCAGACAAGTGGCAGCACAGTTCAACTGTGATAGAAGAACAATCAATTGTCTTCTGCAAAAGGGAGCAGGCAACCAACTCTGTTGAAGACCAACCTAGAGCTGCACATCGCCCTGTGTCTTTGCTACATCAAGACAGGCTCCTGGTATGACTTTCGTCCAACAGCCCCCACCTCATGGCTCATCAACTAGGCAATGATGGCAGACAGAGCACAATGTTGAAGCCTCCCTCATGACAGTGAAGTGGAGACTCTGAAAGGCTGGTCTGTATGAACATGTAGCAATTAAGAAGCCTTTGTTGACAGTTTGACATCATCAGAGAAGACTGCAGTGGGCAAGAGAGTGTCAGAATTGGACAGTGGAAGATTGGAGAAGGGTTGTCTTTTCTTCAATTTTTAATCTAATATAATAACTTGTACAATTAATGGAAATATAAAAAAACCTGCTATATACAAACCAAAATTGTTCCATTTTTATAACTACTAATATGAGGTACACTACACAGAATGTCCAGTATTACATCTGGAAAATTGTCTTGTTGAAATATGATATTGTTGAAAGCACCAATACAGGCTCTTTCAGTTTTGCTTTATTTTTCTTACACTTTATAGTTTGTAGTTATTCAATTGGTTGTAAAAATGATATTTTCCATTATGTAACCAAGTCTATATTTTCAGAGGACTGTAGGGTGACTTTTGTGTCAATATATTCTATATGGTATAGGCATCTAGGAAGACTATCTAAACTCTAAATTTTTTAAAAATCTAAATATTTTTTAATTAAAAAAATAAAAATAGTATTTTTGGCTCAGGTTGCACCCTGGTCACAAAAATCTTACTAAAAAACCTATTATACATCCAACTATGATGTATTTACATTATACAGGGCTGCTCAAATTTAACCGATACAAGAATTTTTTAAGAAAATAATTTTAGAAATTATGTCTATCTTTTAAATTATTAATTCCTTGTGAATTGTTCTATTAGAACAGGATCAATCAAAGTGTGGTAGCCCTGAAGAGGGCTGTTTTCGCGTTCTCAAAAGGGG
>JAUYWI010024787.1:0-18725 GCA_034780595.1 Parotoplana pacifica
CACTCTCCTTGTCACTCTCCTTCTGAGTTGCTTCCGTCTGAAACACACAATCACAGGGAAAATGAAACTTAATTAATCAGACTATATAGGAGCCTGACACGGATTGCTGGTTGACCTAGATAGCACTTGCAATCAGCGAGCTCCAGTTCGGGGTGCAGAACAAGATGCACATGATTTGATCTTGAAATATTGTGAAGCCTATTTTTTTTACACTTCTTTTGGTTAGATAGATTAGATCAAATCCACTGGTCAGTACTGTCGAACGAAGTATTGCCATTTTTTATCATTTGTCCGTAGTAAAGATTTAATCGAGCTTATTGACCGAAAAATAAACATTTTATTGAATAAATTAATAACGGAAATGTCAAGGTCAAGAAGGCTGTATCTGCATTCGTATTGAATACAAGGAACTCTCCCAACAATTGAAGGGGTGGTTTGAAATAAAATAAACGTTACTTTTGCTTCAATAATTAAGCTTTATTGCCAAAAGGAGATACAAAACAGTCAAATATAGAGAGATGACCAGGAAAAAACAATAACCCGCCAACACACAACATAATTTGTCACAGAATGAAGCCACTGTACGACACTAAAAAAACGGCGGATTGGGATTTGAAGTCTTGCAAATGTCCAGCAGACAGACCTTCATGGTATTCTCGCAGCCAACCTGACAGTCGTGCACATCAGGGCCCCCGCCTCTGCAGTCGGTGCCACAGATAATGGCCGTGCTAACACACTTGCCGACACACTCAACAGTCGGAGCAGCAGCTGTAGTGAGGAGCAGTGGTGGTAGCAGTGGAAGAAGGTTCAGCAGGACAACCAATGCTGCAGTCGAGTGCATTCCGAGTGGATCTCAGTGGCTGGCGATGAAGCAGTGGCAGCAGACGATTGACATTGACATATTTATTCGGGGTGAAAGTTAAACAAAGCTGTTTACCTTGCATATTTAAACGAAACGCCAAACACTAAAACAATACCATCCTAAGGAACATATCAATGTGTGTTTACACAATCAGGAAAAGTTTACCAACTTTCATGTAATCGATAAACTGTGGGGGAGGGACTCAGAATGCTATTTTTGCAATCAGATCACACAACGCTTAGTACGAAACATTCCTATTGACAAATCCACGTATTAGATGTCTACTTTTTATTGTCAATTGGACAAAATCCTGCTCTCAAAGTGGGCTGCAGTGAAATAATGCTTCACCAGGCGGGTCGCTACACATCTTACTGCAAACATCAATGTTGACACAGGGCCATTTACCACAACACATAGAATAAAAGTACATTTAAAATTGGTTGTAATAAATCTTTTGTAATGTAACCATAGAGTAGGGCAAATACAAAATTTATTCAAAAAAAGTTCAGTTTCGTATAATAAACCTCCGAATAGTTCATAAAAGATGATGAAAATGTTGTCCCCCTTCAGATAGGCACAACATTGCTCGCTTCACTGCAGATCTGGGCACATTTCTGGGAGTGGCGCTTCTTCAATATCATCAATGCTCTCCTGAATCATCCGATGTTTGTGGGTTGATGATGTGAACAACATCTTTGAGATATCCACACAAGAAACAATCTGGTGGAGACAAGTCTGGAGAGCGTGGTGGATAAAGTCCTTTGGAAACCATCCGTTGACCAAAGTATTGCTGAATGTGTTCCAATGACACATTTGATGCGTGGGCTGTTGCATCATCTTGTTGAAACCAAGCAATTGCAGACTCACGACGAGTTCACGTTTGTGCAAATGAAGCAATGACATTGATAAGTTTATCGTTGACTTTTATGAATGTGAGCGGGCAAAGTTGTGCCTATCTCACTTGCGTTACTTTATGGACACCCGGTAGGACAATGTGTACTCACCATGGCAGGCGTGCCCGGATCCCCTTGTCCACCAGAACCACTGGGAAATAAGGCGGTGTCCCTGGCGCCACCAAAACTGCTGGGAAACAAAGGTTCGCCCACGACACCCTGCTCCTGTTTCAATTGTTCCAGCTTCCGGCGTAGGGTCTCCTGGTGACGCTCTCGGAGCCGCGTTCTGGCCATCTGAGCGCGTGCTCGTTCCAGAATGGTCTCCCAGTACGCCAAGTCCAAACACTCGCTGCTTTTGGTCAACTTGGCAGACACCTGTCACATACAACAACCAACAAGTAGTGAAATATTATCAGAGATGAAAGTTCAATAGAATATTTCTTAGGGCAAAAACCCGATATTTTAAGGTCAAAATTAGTCAAAGTGCCACCAAAACAAAGATCTTTTGTGCTTAAAATGAGTCAATGGAAACCTGTTTTGACAGCTTGAGTGCACTTTAATAAAAAAAACAGGCTTCCAACATATTTCTTCTGAAAATCTTCTATTTTCTTTCTTCTTATGCAAATGTTGCAACTATTCCTCTCTTTTATGCTTTGATATGAAATATACGAACATTTTATATTGCTCGGGCTGTTATAATGCCTGGCTGATGAGGCCCAACAAGGCCGAAACAGCTGTCCTGGGCTATCACTTGCGAGTAGTATGAATAAGTAGTATATTTTTATCAAAGTATACCGTTTTTTATTATTGCTCTTACTACATTTCTAGAATATACTTACTCTATGATCTCAGAAGGAAGATGACCAATTGACCAGTGGAGGCACTAACCTGAGTTTCCAACTGCTTCAGTTGTGTGTAGGTTTTGCCTTTCAGGATGCCAGCAATGTCCTTGAGCACCGGCTCGCTAATGTTCGAGTCTCGCTTGCGTCGGGTTTAGTCGGACAGCTCCTTGAGCTTCTTCAGCTCGTCTTCCACGACCACGGTGATATCGCGCCAGTACTCGGCATTGCGGCCCTGTTCCAGCTCGATGTACACAACCTGGAAACACAACAGCAACAATGCATATCAACAAAGTTAGAGTGACCACAAGGGTGGTGTCATGGGTACAAAACAGTCAAATGTCAATCAATCTGCGACTTGTACTAAGCACTGTTCAATCGTTGCAGGGTGCCAGTTGACATTTGGTGATTTGCATCTGAAAAGTTACCCGGTTAGGTGACTCCGTGGGGCCAGTGCTCATTGGGGCCCTTTGTTCTGTCCGGACTCTCGAGTGTGCATGGGTGAGTATTGCTTGAACCTCATGCGCCAAAGTCTGGAACGGACCAACTGTGCTGTGTTATGCCCCTTGCAACAGGAACTGATTGACCCAAGAACTGTATACTTGTCAGAGGAAGAGAGCATTCTTCGATTACTGGCACACTGGAACAGCTTTGGACATACCTAACCCGTGTAATTATAGGCCCACTATTGGAGTTACTAAAGTAAACAAATTTTTAACAATAATATAATGACAATTTGGGGCTTTAATGCGAAACAATTCCGCAAAATGTGGAAGGTTAAACAGCTGTGCAATATTCTTTTAGTAAGACAATATGTTCGAACTTATAAGCAGGGATAACCGAAGTGAAAACTAGAATTGCTCAAGCTAAAATGGCCTTCTGGAACTGCAAAAAGGTCCTAAGAAGAGATATAAATCTGAAGCAAAGACTCTTTGTTAAATCTGCGCTGCGCCAAGGAAGTGAGACTTGGACGTACTCTAAGCAAATAATCAAGGAAGTACAAGCTTTCGAAAATTGGAGTTACCGAAGAATTTTAAAAATCTCGTTAGGAATACCACAATCAGAGAAAGACTGAATGTGAAAACAAATTGCGCAGAACTTGCACAGGGAATCAACTGGTCATGCACTACTGCGTTCGGGAGAAAAACTCTGTCACTGGCGATTGAAGGCTACAAAGAGGGCACAAGAGACAGGGGATGACACCTGAACTAGGCTTTCTATCTTTGGTCAAACCAAAGCCAGGGTCATTTGGAGACGCATTGTGGCCAACCTCCCCATCGGAGAAGGCAACTGATGATGATGAATTATCAAAATTGATCGAGTGTTGGCTGTTTCGGTTGAAGATGAAAGATAGCGACCTCTGGTTGCACATTGAAGTAGTATTGGCTTATTTGTTTTTTCTCAAGCAAGGCGGTCACATGGGAGGATATTAAGATTAATGGTTTCCTGGACGGGAGATTATTTTAGACAGACAATACTTGGGGAAACGGTTCTCCTTTTTACGAAGAAATGCCCGGTTGTTTTCAGGGCTATTCGGAAATTTCCGATCGGAGTGGTAGAAGTAGTTTCTAAGGGGATTTAGTTTCAATATTCCTCCAGATACTTTCTTTTAAAAATTAACAAACGTTAGTACTTTGCAGTAGTATCAAGATCATAAAAGTGTACTACGTCCTAATTATAGATACTTAGAATAAAAGTACCATTAAATCAGAATGCCAAATTTACAGCGGGAAATATTATCAAACTATAATAAAAGTGCTTGTAGAAAGTTCAATAAGTTCAAGGACTAATCATAGTACAAAATCCAAGAGTAATTTGAATGACAGGGAAATCCGCGCTGACAATGGCTGCCACCTTTAATCGCCAATTCATATCCCAACAAACAGGACCGGTCACTATAAGCGAAAGCACTAATTGTTCTTCAGCTTTAACGGACACTTAAAGCAGTCTGTTCGCGTGTTATTCATCAAACTGTTCTTTCCGAGTGTTTTGTCGCTGTTCTGTCAATTTTCGGATTTCAATGAACAAATAATCACCATTACGAGTCGAGTATGACCAATAACTTCAATGTAAGACGAATCCAAACTGTTGCCTATCGTTTGATAACATAACGCGGAGCATAGCACTGAAAAGTTGGCTTCAGTACCATAAAGTGAAGAAATGTAACACAAGAAGGTATTAGAAGTGAAAACTATTGTAAACAAATGATGATATATCATTCCAAAACTGATTTATTCTATTTATACAAGGTGTAATTATTAATTCCACGGGTTTTTCCTGCATGCAAAAAGTACAACAACTTGTAAATGTCAGAACAATCCAGGAAAACTAGATTTTCGAAATGTAATACGTTCAGCAACAAACTAAAAACAGATATAAAACGGCAGATCTGTATTACCCCGAAAACCAGGCATTTGATTTGCTTCAAATTGGTACCACAGTGTCAAAATACATTTAAAAAAATCAATTCTGAAGCTTAATAGTAATAAAATTGATTAAGATCTAGTAGATAGATACTATTGTTAAATATCTATTCCGTTTTTTTAAATATTGATTTTTTATGACCACGGTGCAACCTGAGAGCTTACTTTGATGTCTTCCACCAAATCTTCCAGGTCCTCAGCGGTGAGCCCAACCAGGAACTGCGTGGGTTCGTGCATCTCCACCACGGACTGGTCGTCGGCACTCGTCTCGTCCTGGTCACTGATGTACTTCGACAGCAGATCGATGGGCTTGGCTCGACCGTCGGCGATACGAATTCGTGACCGCAGCTTGGCCTAACACAGCAAATCCAACAAGTGATAGAACTATCAGAGCGGATTACGAAATAAGATATTTTAGAGTCTAAGTATTTATTCGTTATTTGTGTTTCTATGGAACTTAATTACAATAGAAAACAAAATTATAATCGATTTCAGCACAAGACTTGCCACTTTTGCATCGGTTAATTTTTAGCAACCCCTGTAATAAAGAAAGAAGCCATAGAAGTTAGTGAGATTTAAAAGCTTTGTACATAGATGTACCGCTCATTATTCTAAGAATTTTCTGAACTATTGAAAATCTATGGCTATTAAGAATGTTTCTATATCTATTACTTTTCTTAACTATTGAACATCTAAGGTTGTTAAGAATGTTTCTATATCTATTACTTTTCTTAACTATTGAAAATCTATGGCTATTAAGAATGTTTCTATATTTATTACTTTTCTTAACTATTGAGCATCTATGGTTGTTAAGAATGTTTCTATATCTGTTAATTAGTTTCAGCACAGTATTTCGTATATACGTCATACATAGCCAAAAAGATTGGTTGATATAATAAAAGCGAGAAATAATGGAGCGAGGTTTATCACAAGACAGTATATAGCTGAAAAGATTAGACGAAGTGAAACCTTTGTCGAAGAAAATTGTACCCGAGATCCATATGAGTGTCAAATGAAGAAAGAGAACATCGGTCGTGAAGGAAGTGTCTTAAATAAACATGAGAAAACTGTCATACGTCATACGACTAAGCGCTGGTAGGCAAAGAAAGAGCACTCGAGGATTGGCACTGTTGTTCAAAGACAAAGATGAATGATATCTGCAAGAAGTATGGAATGCAAATCAACGCCAATAGTTAACTCGAAGTAGTTAAAAATGACAAATATCTCGGAGCTGGAATATCCGAAGTGAAAACTAGAATTGCTCAAGCTAAAATGGCCTTCTGGAACTGCAAAAAGCTCCTAAGAAGAGATATAAATCTGAAGCAAAGACTCCTAAACTGCTTTGTTAAATCTGCGCTGTGCCAAGGAAGTGAGACTTGGACGTACTCTAAGCAAATAATCAAGAAAGTACAAGCTTTCGAAAATTGGTGTTACCGAAGAATTTTAAAAATCTCTTACAAAGACTGAATGTGAAAACAAATTGCGCAGAACTTGCACAGGGAATCAACTGGTCATGCACTACTGCGTTCGGGAGAAAAACTCTGTCACTGGCGATTGAAGGCTACAAAGAGGGCACAAGAGACAGGGGATGACACCTGAACTAGGCTTTCTATCTTTGGTCAAACCAAAGCCAGGGTCATTTGGAGACGCATTGTGGCCAACCTCCCCATCGGAGAAGGCAACTGATGATGATGAATTATCAAAATTGATCGAGTGTTGGCTGTTTCGGTTGAAGATGAAAGATAGCGACCTCTGGTTGCACATTGAAGTAGTATTGGCTTATTTGTTTTTTCTCAAGCAAGGCGGTCACATGGGAGGATATTAAGATTAATGGTTTCCTGGACGGGAGATTATTTTAGACAGACAATACTTGAGGAAACAGTTCTCCTTTTTCTGAGAAATCCCAACTGTCTTCAAGATCCTGAGCTAATAACATTTTTGTAAGATAAAGCTTTGGCTACTCAAAATCTTTTACGGGAAAACAATGACTGTTGACTTCTTCGGGAACACTGAGTGGCCAGGAAATCCACCGGATCTGAATCTCTGTAAGAACATTATTGGTGCCATCATCAGAGATAAAGTCCAAACAACGAATTGAAAGACGTCCGGCTACATTGAGAAATGAGTTGGAACCACTCCTCAATGATCTTCGAGATGGTACCAACCGTTTCTGCAATTTGTTAAGGTAATTTCCTAAGCGTCTTCAAGCGGTGCGCTCTGCAAATGGTGGTCACACACCTTTTTGATTACAATGGTATTGTTATCCGGCTATCTTATAAACGTCCAGAAGTATCATAAACAGCTTCTGAAAATTTCAAATTATTTGGTGTATCGAAACTAACATTTTTGATCGATTGAATTTGATGCTACCCATAATTTTTCATACATCCTACACACATACAAATAGCATCAACATACAAATTATAAAAAATGTTAGCTTCGATGAACCAAATGATTAGAAACTTCCAGAGAATAAATCTATGAACAAAGAGAAGAGTATGATCAGACCTCTCCTGGACATTTTATCGAACTCACAAGGAGCAGTGGAAGACCAGCAAGGTAAGAACTTACTTGGTCGAGATGGAATCGATCTTCCTGCTGTTCCCACTTGTGATAGTATTCCGACTCCTTGTCCCGCTGCTCCAGTTCCAGCAACTTTTCACGATCCTCCCTGTCCCGCTCGCGTTCCTGTCTCCGGCGGCGAACACCCTCCAATTCTTTTCGATTTTCCTCCATCTTTCGTCGTTGCATTTCTTGAATCTGAAGAAACGTTTAAAAACCAATGTTAGTAGACATATAGAGGGGGTTAAGGGTGATAAATGGGTGTCAAGGGGGTGATAAAGGGTGTTCAGGGGTGATAAAGGGGGTTAAGGGGTGATAAAATGGTGTTCAGGGGTGATAAAGGGGGGTTCAAGGGTGATAAAGTGGTGTTCAGGGGGGGTTAAGGGGTGATAAAGTGGTGTTCAGGGGTGATAAGATGTTTTTTTGATTGAAAAAGTACAAATTGTTCTCCATGCCTTAAACAAACAAGGGGCTCTAAAAATGATGTCTGATTCTCGTGTAGATGTAAATACATAATAGCATTTACTTTATACAAAAATTGCTTTTTTAGTTTTAGTTCACATTTTGTTTTATCCTACATACCTAAATCAACCCAATTCTGTGATGCGAAGTGACACTGTGTTGTCAGACATAGAATACACGAAAGAATTTCAATTCAAATAAACGAATAAAACCATACTCGGAAAATGACTGTGTTGTACAAGTGCCTCCAATATCAACAGACTTTAATTGGACCATCTATCAACCATACTGTCGTTAACATTTAATTTATTGGGATCTGGTCATCTGGTAGACCAGGCATTTGTCAGACACATTACACGGTAGGACTCCTGATTGTCAAAAGTAGTCATCCATTAGGAAATACCAAATCCGTCATCTGTTAGATATTATAACCTGGTCTAACAGATGACCAACATTGTATTTTATAACAGATGGCTCATCTAACAAATTGCCCGTCTAACAAATGACTGGTCTAACAAATGACTGTTCTAACAGACGACCCGTCTAACAAATGAATGTTCAAACAGATGACTGTCTAACAGATGACTGGTCTAACAGATGACCCGTCTAACAGATGACTGGTTGAACAAATGAATGTTCGAACAGATGACTGGTCGAACAAATGAATGAAACAGATGACTGTTCGAACAGATGACCCGTCTAACAGATAACTGGTCGAACAAATGACTGTTCGAACAGATGACTCGTCTAACAGATGACCCGTCTAACAAATTTACGAAATTTATGTCAGCATTTAAAAAAACTAGCTGACCTACCTGCTCATAAGAAAAATGACCTTGTCCATCTGTGTCTAACTTTTTCTTCCAAACGAAAGCTTCCGAGAGGTTGTGATCCCCAAACGGATTGTCCTCATTCGTATAGCCAACGTCATCTTTGTCCCAGCCCATCTTGGTACGATGCAGCTTCTCCTTCATCCCCTTCTTAGCCAAACGACGCGCACGTTTCTCTTCGGGGGTCTCCTTCGCCTTCAATAGCATCTGGGGAAGAAACAAAACAGGTTGAACAACAAGCAGTAATGGATAATATCCCTCCATACTGAGGGCAAAACAAAGTTCAATACACTGAGAATCATGTATTTTAATTCATTTTCAGGAATTAAATTTCTGACTAAAAGTATGTACAGGTCAGTTAGAAGTAAAGTAGATATCCATAACACTAACTTTCTGACGTTTAAGATCCAAAGTCATGGCCTCCTTGTCATGGGCTGAAATTTTCGATGACCCAATTTCCTCATCACTTAAATCATCACTACTAGAAGAACTACGGTGCTTTCTATCAGGCTGCTTATCATCTTTCCGGTAAGGGTCCCGCTTTCCATGTGTTCTTCGCCCTTTGTCACTGCCACTACTGCTCCTAGCATCTCGGTGACCTCTTGACCTGTCATCCCTCCTGTGATTATCTCGATATCGGTCCTCTTCCTTCCTTCGATGACGATCCTCCCTCCTGTAACTATCATCAAGCCTTTTCTCATCTCTCTCCTTGTCTCTATCACCAGCCCTCCTGTCCTCTTTGTATTTCTGAGAAGCTCTGTCTCTGTCTCGTGATCTGTGCTTATCATCTGAAGAGCGGTCACTAGAACGCTGACGATGTTTATGCTTATCTCTTCCCATTCACTGAAATAAAATTAATAGAGATTAGGTCAGTCATTGTGTTGTAAAATAGCAACCAACCTCAAACTAATTGTTTCACAGCTACCTTCAGGTGCAACGAATGGCGTCCCAAGGCAGACACACATATTTCAGTTGGAGAAAATATTACATGATAGAAACAGGTACCTTCAGAGGTCAGCCAGTGTATTTTTCCTGTGCTGAAAAATATCGGTTTTAGAAATTGCTTCGATTACTTCAAATGTACACTGCAATTAACAAAATCAATGTGGTCCTATATTACCGGGAATGAGGTATTTGTTAATATATATTTATTAAAATTATGATTAATAATAATACTACTTGTAAGTAATATAAGGTACATAATTTAATAAAATAAAATAAAATACTTTATTTTCGTTAACGTAGGACAATGCGATTTTTTTTAAATTTCTTGTAAAATCAACAGAAGTCAGCAGTGTAAATTTGAAGTAAATTAAATAAACTTGTAAAACTGTTATTTTTCAGCACAGGAATCCTTGGTGACACAGCAGACATCCATTTTCTGTCATCTATTTTTTCAACTCAAAATGTGTGTCTACCTTTTGGACTACAGGGATTTCAATGGTCACGTCTTACACACCAAATATGTGAATACTCAATGGATCAGTTAGAATTTCAATCTCTATGTAGAGTTGCATCTTTTGATTTATAACTATTTTAGAAATGTGCAACTAATTTATGTAGAATGATGTAAAAACAAGCCTCTACATTAGTTTGTGAATTCAATTTAATATATAAAGTGTTTTCGAACCTAGTTCAGCATGTTCCTGTTCAAAGTATGTAATAAGGAGAAATGTTTTTTTGTTAAACCATAGCTAGCTATGCACTCAAAGTTTGAGGTTTTATATTCTACAAAGTATATAAATTCCTGACTTATGAACTAAATTTGCTGAATAAAAAAGCACAATTAAAAATTTACTATCTTAAGTGAAACTGCAAAACAATTTCATACATCATGGTGCATAAGCACAAAACACTTTGCTAATCTATAATTTTTGTATTTCATAATAAGTAATTATCTGTTTCTAAGAAACAAATATTATAAAAAATTAAATTCTTTGTTTTCTAGAATAAAATACAAAAACTTCTACTGCTATAGCTGATAAACCAGGCATCTACAACAAAGTTAAATTAAATTCAGACCTATAATCAAATCATTCATATACAGTAATGAAATATTACCTAACTTGAGAAGAAATGAATGAACCTTTAAAACAAATTACAATTTGTTAGAGACAAACATAATTAATTAATTAAACAAACAAAATTATCAATTAAAAGAATAACAAATAACAAATAGTATAATATGTATAATAAAAAAAGCATATGACAAATATAAACATAAGTATGTAGATATAACTTATAACAGCCAACTGAATTACAAATTACTTACAATTTATAAGATGTATAATTAGTAATATAAAAGCTATACATACTTGTAATGTATAATTTAAATATGCATAATATCAAAAAGAAAATCATATAATTTATGCAATCAATACAAAATGTCATGCACAGGAATAAAATATTATTAAAACAAATTTTAAGGGCCAATTCTCTTGTGTATACATAGCTTGGTTTGAAACTAATAGTGAAATTCAGAAACAGAATTTCCCATGCATGAAATGTTATTCTAAGCTTCAAGAAATTCACCATTCTCCATTAATTAAAAACCAGTTTAAAATAAAATAAATAGCACAGCATCAATTTAATCTTGTATAAATATTCTATGTACAGTTGCATTTAAGATTACCTACTATCACAAAATTACAAACATAAATAATAATTTAAATTAACTATGAAGACATTATATTGACTGATTGTAAAAATTTAGGAAGTCTTTACGACTTCTAATAGCTTGCTGAAGCCACACAAAGTCCAAAACAGTTTCATACTTCAACTCTTCTAGTTCATCTCTAGACAGCTGATTAAGATCTACATCAACATTAGAATTACTCAGTTGAACCTCTTCCAGTGAATTCTGTAAGTGTTCATCTTGTAGAAAATCATCATCATGAGGAGAATCCAAAATTTGAGGTGTAAAACGGTTTATAAAATATGGAGCAACACTATTAGCAATCTCTTCCAAATCACCACATTGATTACAAACAGTTAAAAATTCAGTATGGACCAACTGCATTCGTTTTCGCACCAAATAACCTCTTGTTGCAGCTTGTAATACAGTGATAGCAGATATGGAATCCATTAGTTCAAATCTAAAAAATACAGAAAATTAACAATAATTTCAAAAATGTATCCAGTTTGTTCATATTTTGATATTGGTAACAGACATTCTAGATTTAATTTTGATGTGTATCTATGTATTTCAAATTGCTAGTGTCAAAATAATTTGGTGCAAGAACAAATTGATAGGCCATGTGTTGCAAAAGATAGAAACATTTTGTTTCCAAAATAGTTTGTCACAGTTCATTTTCTGGTAGCTGAGTGATTATTTATCAATCAGCCCTGGACAGAGAGAAATGGTATGCAACCATGGTAGCCACCTGACTGAGAGAACACAACAGGCTACACATATGGGTAGAGCTTGTTTTACAAAAATCCCTTAGAGATTGCTTGCTGTTGGACCTTCTTTGGCAGCAATGGATATTTTAAAATAATTGCATTAAATTATGAAAATATGATATATAGCCAGTGTATAAATAAATAATAAACACATTATGCTAGCTATATGTTATATTTTCAAATATATGATGTGGTTATTTTAAAATAATAAACAACACATTATAGTTCCATTTTATAGGTGAAATCCAAATTCATTTAAAAGATATTATTGTATGTGATTTGAAACTGATGATAAAAGGAAATAAATAAAACTATAATATAGAAATTGTAATGGGTTTACCAAAGAAAGTTGGGTACCACTTACAAAAGTAAGAATAGGTTAGGTGGGACTGACAAAAAATGACAAAATTACTATTTATGTTTTGAAAGAAACATACTATTTATGTTTATGATTTGCATAGTTACTAATTTTTTTTTTTTTTTAAATTTCTTATAAATATAAACCACATTACTATCCTATTAAATGCAGGGTATTTGCAATCTTCCCACAGATTTTATTTTTTTCTTCTATTTGTGATATTTGCATATTTGTAATATTTGTATATTTAAATAATGAAAACATATTTTACATACATATACATACATATAATATGAACAATTTACAAATTGAACCATAAATTACACCATTTCAAAAAAGAAGAGTTAGCATTTTCAATAACTTGTAAGGTGATGTTTGTAAGTAACTCATTGAGTCATTCTTTCAATTCCTCTATTGTTCTTGGTCTTGGAGCTGTATATATCTCGTTTCTAATTTGCCCACATAGCCAGAGTGCATCCTATAGCAATTCAGAGTGCAGCATTTTGTACTGTTTGTAGTTTGTTTACGTATGTTTTGGATGATGTTGGGGTCCAAATGGATAAGGCATAATTGATGAGTGGTCGTATGAATTATTTGTATGTGTAAATAATTGTTTCTTTGGATTGTCCCCATGTTTTTACTGCTAGTGCTTTAAGGATATTGATGTATTTCTTCTATTTTGTGTGTATGTTTTTGGCATGTTTGCTGAAGGTGTACTGAGTATCATAAGTAATACCTAAAATCTTTGGTGTTTTATTAAGTGTGATTTGGATGTTTCTTATCTGGATTTTTGAAGCATAGTTGGATTGATTTTTGTCAGGTATAGAGTGTTATGGAACATTTTGGAATGGAGAGATGTAGGTTGATTAAAGTTAAGTAGCTTTCATCATTGATTTCTAATTTGTTTTCAAAGGTGATTGAAGTATTTGGATATTTTTGTTGAGAGTTGTTATTAATGTCTCTAAATCTAATCAAGGCAAACATTTTCATTGTAAACCCTTACACTAACAAGACATCTTATCAGAAAAATGTCTAAATGAAACCAAATCATCAAGGATCTAACTGGTAAGATGTCAACTCATTGTCTAGAACATGGATTTTTTGTAATACAATGGTTTGTCCCTAAGAGACAAACTCTTGCCTCATTTGAACAATGATTTGTCTCTATAGGAAAGATTGTTGTATGCTTGTGACCAAGAGATTGCCTGAGTTGACAAGCCATGAGGTGGGGGCTGTTGGACAGAAGTCATACCAGGAGCCTATCTTGACATTGCAAAGACAGAGGGCAATGTGCAGCTCTAGGTCGGTCTTCAATGGAGTTGTTTGCCTGCTCCTTTTGCAGAAAACTATTGATTGTTCTTCTATCGTATTTGAAAAGTGCTGCTAGTTGAAGGGCTGTGTGACTGCCTTCATTGAACAGCATAGTAATTTTTATTCTTTGATCATGAGTTTGTCGAGGCATAATGAAAAATGACAGTTAGAGCTCAAATTATTGCTTTAATTCATTTCTCATGTGAAGTTAAACCACACTCATGCTCAGTAGTTCACGTCTTGGCTCTCATTGGCCAATTAGCATGCACAATGGGTCGAATGGGGGAAGAAAAACTATGATTCAATCACTGGGCTATCCAAAGTGTTACAGTATGATTATGTTAAGCTTTCTGAGTAAACTCGACATTATGTAGCTCAACACACAATGAGGCGACACACTGTGTTTGTGTAACCGCTGGTCTAATTGCATCATACATCATATCCCCACTGCTACCCCGAGTAAGAAGGCTTAAAATTGTTGATTTAGTTGCGCGCACATTACTGAATGTCTTGGCTCAACTGGCTTGCTCAATTGGATGCGTAGGAAGAAACAATTGAATAAGAAAGAACTGAATTTTTGACATAGAGGCGTTAGAAGTGGCCGGGGCTGTATTACATAGGTGTAGAATGGTTGTTTTAGATATCAGTTCCATTTTGGTGATTTTACCAAAATTATCCATTTTTTGTATTAAAAAAAGCGGAAACCTGGACGTTGCAAGAAAAACACAAGAAGAAAATTAAAGTATTAGAAATGTGAATTTGAAGAAGAATGCAACAGATAACATGGAAAGACATGAAGACAAATCAAAGAAAAACGCAGCATGTTGGAAACAATAGTCAGAAGAAAGAAGATTTGGATTGCACATATAATAAGTGGAGAAGGATGGTCAAAGTAATTCTGGAAGGTCGATTTCTAGGGAAACATGGAAAAGGAAAACCAAGAAAAGGGATGTTAGAAGAATTCAAAAACTGAGAAGGATGGAGAAAATGGATGCTATAGAACTGAACCTGCCAAATAACTGATTCGGCAGAACACACACTATAGACACAAATTATATCACGATGGTCTGTGGTTGAAATTCCTTTGTGTAAAACATAAAAAGAAAATTTCTTGTTGGTGATTGGGCGAACTTTAAAAAATAGGAAAATATTTAAAAACATGGAGATCAAGAACATACCTATTTTCAGAACATAGATATTAGATTATTTCGATATAATAAAAATTAAAACTAGAAAATACGAATAAATCTTCAAAAAATATACGTATATATGTTTGGCATCTCAATCTTAATTATATTAATTAACAAAAATTGTATAAGGATTACAATAAATTTAAATTTGAAATTACATCTAGGCCATGATAACTGTCATAAACAAAAATCTATCTACGTAAAGACATGGACTTTTTATGTAGGTGAATTTTTGTTTATGATTGTGACTTCTCTATGTCTTGACCTAGAGGTAATTTCAAATTAATAATTTTACTGTAATCCTTATACCATTTTCGTTATTTAATATGATTAAGGCGATATATCGAAAATTTATTATATTTTTTGAAGATTTAAATGTTTTTTCTGTTTTACTTTTTATTCTGAACTATTATCTTCAATTAACCCACTAACATATTTCTTTTATGTAGACATAATTATATCTATATTATTTATAAATCTATAGTTTTAAGTATAAAGTTATCTATGGTTCTGACTATCATAGTAAATTAAACTGTTAGCTTTCATTTAATAGAAAGAAACCTAGATCCTTCAATTGGATATTTTCGACCTGAATATATTCTATCTGAATTTGTTAAATCCAACAAGAAGTCTATTACAATGAATTTTATGACTTTAGAAGATGAAATTCTGTTGATAGAAAAACAAATCAAGTATCTGTCAGAGCTTGATGATTTAATAGTTCCGCAATTGAATCTTTTTAAAAATTTTCGTCGTAAACTTATTAACATAATGCCTATGTTCAAATATGATGAATACAACAGCAGTTTTTTTTCGAGGATTAATAGTTCTAGTGAAAAGAAAAGTATGTGTATAAGATAGGCGATAGGTGCATTATGTCACATTTGTATGTATTTTTTATTATAGGACTCAGAAAGATTGGGGTCATTATTTTATTATAACCATTCTGTGGTTACTTAGCTAGTTTTCGTACGGAAGGCCTACTCAATTTATTAATGTTACGTATAATAAAAAATTGTGGTGTATTTTCTTTAGTGAATTGTTGGTTTCTATCCTAAATTACATTGGATTATTATTCCAAGTGCTATTAAAATAAACTATGAATATTGATTGGTTCTTCTTTTCTATATTGAAACTATTTGCTTTTCACATGAGTTAGTTTTTGAAGATACTTACATGATGTTTATTTTTTTCTTATAGATTGGATTATTGACACAAATAATCATCACAAAGCTTCAGTTAATGAGTGTAATTTTATTTTGGCTAATTTAAAATCTAAACTTTTAAAGCATATCGAGAGTATTGAATCTCATTTATTTATTTATTGTCCTGAAAACACGTCAAATCATCCAGACGGTGGTATAAATTCTCTGAACAGCAGTTATGAAACATTTACTGTATTTTTGAACAAATTAGAAGATATATCAGCAGATATTCAATTATTTTTAAAGGGCCAATTAGTTGACACAACTGAATGTTCACTTGAACTGCAAGAAACAAATACAAAGTGGAAACAATTAATAGACTGTACCAAAAAATGGTTTAGCCAAATTTTATTAGTACGTATTAATTGTTGCAACATAATATTATTTTTGTTCATATTGATTCATATTGACTTGAGACTTCCAACAGCAGCTACTAGAACCTATCTTTTATATCATAAAAAGATGTCACGATCATGGAATCTAATTATGTTTTTTAGCATTGACGACTGCTGTTCATTTATTTTCTTTTATAGACGTTCGGTAAAAACAGTCAAGTCCGTAAACTTATAGACGACATTATCTGTATTTCAACAGCTGTCAATCAGTCTATTGAGTGCCAAAAAGTCACTGATTTAAAAGTAATTAATGCGATTGTACAAGTTGAAGAACAGCTTCTCCAATGGATATCTAAATTAGAGGTAAATTCAACTATGTAAGCTATTCTAGTTATGTTGTGTGGTTCATGTTTTTTTAAATTGTCTGCTTTTTATGTTTATGTTGCATAATAATATCTTGTATTGTACTATTTATTAGTTTATTTCCTTTAAAACTGAGATCAATGTTTCAAAGGAAAATATGTACCTATCTATTTTATAGTTGACTTGACTTTTGCAATGATTAAAATGTTATTTTTAATTAAGAAACTTTTAAAATATGTATTTCTTTAGGGCCTTTATCGCAAATTTATAGGTGAAAATTGATAGATCGTTTTTTCTGTAACCTATGTTCTGTCAAAATTTATCGGCAAACATTAATAATAATTGTTTATGTACAAACCAACTAGTTTCATGAAACGCAGAATTGATTATATACGTTGTTGCTTTTTAAATAAAAAAACATTTATTATGTGCCACTTGCTTCTTCTACAGTAACCGTGATATTTCAATATTGATCGAATTGCAGACATTAAGATTGATGATTCACTGAATATTAGATATTTGACTCATTTGGTTTTATTGAAAGATTTGAAGAGATGGAAAAATATTAATATAAATTAAAAACGTAGATTGTGGATGTAAATTAAATATAGATTGGGTAAGAAAAAGAATGTATATGAGTAAACATAAAATTGATCTGTTTTTTTTGGTCAGATATGGCGTGACCAAATCGATATTCTTTGTGTGGAAGCTGCTGGTTCTGGAACCAATCGATGTGCTAATGCCGATTTGATTGGGCTTCGATATCGCTTAACAAAACTATTACAAGTTCTATTACACCAGACAACTGAAAGGCAACTTTGTATGCAGGATTCTCCAGTGATACCAAATATCCAGGTAATACATAGTTTCTAATATTTATATTTTGTTCATATTGCTCTTTCATGATAGTCCACCATGGGCTGAGATTCGAAACCCACTTAATTAAAACAAAATGGTTAATTTATTTATAGTTGTACAACTTGTCTTAACCTTGCATCAGCCAGTGTTTTATTATACATATTTAGGCGGCTAGCCGAGGGGGAGTAAACTACGCCCTAAGAAATCATACTTCTGCTTTTATATCTTGTGAGTGATTTTCAAGTTCTAGTTTGTTGAATTTCGTACAGAAGCTGGTTCGATGTTTATCCTCCATTCTACAGCTGGAACATTCCTTTTCTTTCTTTGTTGAGCCTTTTCCTCATCTCTTTGTCTTTAGTTTTATCAAGGGGTAGGGTACTATCTTTTGCGTATGTCTTATTATATTCCTCAGCATTATCCCTTTTGTCGATAATGACTTTGCCTTCTGGTGTAATCATAGCTTCTTGACCTTCGTCATTGGTAGTGCTTTTTTACCTTCTAATTTGATTAATACTTCGAAAACTTTTGATGTACTCGTTCTATTGTTTAAACTTGAAACAAACTTTTACCAACTTTCTGACCCAGCTTTCCTAATAACTTCCTGTATTTCTTTTTTAGACATGTTTCCTTTTTCTCTTGGCTGACATGTGCTTTCCTCCTCGCCATGCTTCTCTTCTAATCTTTTCTTGTACTATCTTGTTACTCATATATGAGATTTCAAAATTTTCTGCTACCCCTCTGGATGTGTTTCTTGAATATAATATAATAGAAATAAAATTAGACAAAAGATAAAAAATATAATGTTAATTAGATATTTCGCCAAAGGCTTTAT
>JAUYWI010024898.1:0-18723 GCA_034780595.1 Parotoplana pacifica
TGTAGATAGCATCATGGTGTGAAGAGGGTGGTTCTTGTTATTAATAATTTTACTGATACGAGTGGTGAATCTAGTTTTGTACTGATTGTTGAGAATGTTCTTTAGCAAATTTTTCTGAATGTAAGATAGCTTGGCATAGAAGTTGATCAGTTTATTAATATGTTTTCTATTCTTTGAGGTGTATGTATGCTACACTATATAATGAACATTTATGCATTATGAAAAGTATCTAGCATGTGTATGGTTCTTTCTGAGCAACAACATACACACTTACCTAAATGGCTACTGTCTGATCTACACTTTTATTTATAAAACTAAATTGCTGACAACACTATCATCTTCTTCCTTTTCAATGTAATCATCAGCGATCTGTCTTTCAACTGCTGACCATTTTTACAATTTGGGTGATCTAGAATCCACTGTTTTCTGAAGATATGGTGGTACTCAAGATAACAAATTTAGCCAGCTTGACTGAAAAAAAGTCAGAACGATCCCATTCGGTTCTTGGTGGATCAATTTTAGCTAGCTATGAATATGGAACTGAAGTGTCCTGAACATCTGGACAGTCTCGTTTTCTGGTGAAAAATATTTTATTTATTGGACTTGGTGCAATTAAATTATCAACATTGTCAATACAATCAGGCGAAGTAACACCCAGTTCACAAAGCAATCCAGTGTTATTTGAAAACAAAGAGTTGTTGTTATCTTCCAAAAGTAGCATTGCTGTTACCCTCCGCCACTTGTTTATCAACACAAGGTTCAACCTGACTTACTGCTGAAACATCTGCACACTGACCTTTGTACATAAGTACCTGCACTGGAGCACCCATAGCAGTGCCAAAATCAAGGACCATCCTTCAATTGCAAGACAAGATGCCGTTATCCTGGCCCAATTAAGGACGGGCACTGCCTCTTCTAAGAAGCTACAAACACCGATTCGGGAAGGAAGCTTCTCCCATTTGTAGTCATTGGCAGGAAGCTGAAGAACACACCAAACACCTACTAATTGACTGCCCATACTGTGAAGCCATACGCTGAAATGTCTTTAGTGCACCCACGATCAGCACCAGCGTTCTTGTACAACAACAAAAAAGTGCTTACATTTCATCTGGAGGACCGGCCGGCAAACGGGCGAAAGAACGACAACCACAAATGAACCTACTTTATGTGCTACTTATTGAAGTATTTGCACTGTGAAATTAAAATATGCACTGATAGAATGTATGATGAAAGTTGTCTTGAAATAATGTTCATAATGCTGTGATAACATGGTAGCTTCAGTGTTGTATACCAAGTTAATGAGTATTACCAAAAGAAAATATTTGTAAAACGCATGGCAAAAGAAAGGTAACAAGTAAATTTATGGGGAAATATTTGATGGTAATTTTCACTTTTGAAAAAAGGGGGAGGGGTCCAAAATCAGACTTGTCCCTCCCTAAAAATTATAGCCAGGTATGTTCACCACTCTTCCCTACTTTCTTACCTTAGTACCGCCACCAAGATTCAGTATGAGCCTCACACAGCCATCGATAATCTGAAGTTCCATGAGGTCACGTGATGAAGAACGTGGGCTTGTGGTACGAAACAGAAGTCCTTCACTGTGATTGGTTTTAAATCTTAGGATCACAGTTTCAACTTCGGTGTGATGCTCACGTCCCAGGTCTACACTAACAAATTGGGCCCCATTAAAATGGACCACAGGAGCAGCTGAAAAAATCAGAAGTATATAAAGTAAGATTACTTGAAATACTAGCATTTTACTTCATAAAGTAAAAGGATTGATTGATCAAAATAACAAATGAACTCTTTATTTCTGTTGGTTTACTTACGTATTTGACAATGACGTCCAGTCCAGCTCGTATTTCGGCAATCGCACAAGGCTTTTGTCCAACCCTCTTTGCAACCAGCGCCATGTCTACATACAGGCGTTGCATTAATCTTAGATTCACACAATCCAAGTTTAGCACCTCCACGATTGTGACAGCCAATCACAATGCTTGCTGAAGGATCCTCCTTTGTGAGAAACTCCTCCACTAAATCGATCAGTCTCCCATTGATTTTAAGATCAGACAAACAACCAGTGAAACCTCGCCTAGCAACAAGGCTCCAAATTTCATAGACAGGTGGCATTCGATTTCGGCTGGATTCGTCTATTCCGCTAACAAAAACTATGATATGACCTTCCCAGCTGGCCCGAACGAAATAATCGGATTTAGGATTTAGCTCCATTTTAATTGTATATGATTGATCAATGGTGGCAGACATATTTGATTTTGAAACATCACAATACAAGTGCACATCGTGTACATGACTATCTGATACCAAAAACTTAGTCAATCTTACCATTTGAACGTCTTTGCCTAGATTGTGCACCAAAACAAGTTTTCCCCAACGAAGCTCAAATGCAATAAACTGTTGAACTACATGACCATAGTTACTATTGGAATTTCTCTTCACTGAATTGATTGACGTTTTATTTGTTATATAATAAAATAAAAGTCCATTTTGTTTTAAGGTACGAAATTTAAATCTAACAGTGAATTTCGACACGCTTGACTGAATAAATGGTTCTAATAAAAAGGAGAATTGGGCGTCGGGATAAAGGAATGTGATTGGTCGGTTAAGAGCGGAATGGTTACAGCCAGAGAAATCAATGAATGTAGTTGATTGGCCAGACGTTGATGCCGAAGGTTCGATTTGAAATCCGTGGAGTCGGTCCCGTGTTAAAGGCAGTAGATCCAGTTTTGTGTTTTCAGCAGTGTAAAATACCTACAATGAGGAATATTCGCGAATAATTTAATAATCAATCAATAAATAAAATTTCCTTCGGTTTCAGAATTATCATAACAATTTTTATAACTACTTTTTTATTTAAAATTAATAATTTTTAAGACAAATAAAATATAGATTTTGAAATTCTTAAAATCTACTAAAAGAGTTTTTTTTAATGAAATACCTATGAACATAAAAAACGATTTTATGTGCAATATATTGAAATTTGTGTAATTTTTAATAAATTCTAGAGTAACTAATTTCTTTTTCACAACAGAATCTAAATATATTTTATAACTTCTTGGGAGGATTGTACTAGCACAGAGATGCAATATGCTACGCCTAGGTAAAGACATCTATATAGTTTCTTTAAAAGACAGATTAAATTTCAAATTAATACAAAATATTTGGGAAGATAATCCCTATCCGTATTGATGAATGGAAATATGATATAAAATATAAAAATTGGTAGTACAGTATGATATGGGTATATCGGTAGTATGCATTGGTTTCATGATTACAAGTACCAAGATATTTCCTGTTTTAAATTGAGACATTTGTTTTTTCAAAAATACAAAAAGTTATACACAACACAACAGTTTAGAAACTAAACACATTGTATACCTGATATTTAGGTAATTAAAGTATAAATTTATTGTAGGCAAACTGTATTCTATTACCTACATATATGACATTTATCGATTATGATAGCCTAATTTAACTTGTCCAAATGCCATCATCAGCACAGCAAGTCAGCGTCCTCTTTCTTAGTTTAAGAACATTACATTTTTATAAAATTCAGAAATAACATTTTACATAAGTGACCTTTATATATGTTCCCAATGGAGTTATGTGTTTTTTTACCTACCTATAAACATAGTTAAAATCAAATTATCAGTTGCTTTTGAAAATTATTTTTTAAAAGTTTGGCACATATTATATTTTAGTTGATACATTAGCTCATTATTGAGGTATAGAGCATTAATTTGCTATAAAGAATTAGCTAAATATCATTTCAACTAAAATATGTGCCAAATGTTTTTATCAGGAGTAGATATTAGAAAATGATTCAATTTAAATGAAGATACTTTTATTTCAAGATTACTTGCTTATTAGAAGTTGAACTACCTATAAAAAGTTTTTTCGTTCATTGTGGACCTTTAGTTTTCTTCAAATCTTAG
The DNA here is from genome assembly GCA_034780595.1 of Parotoplana pacifica. NCBI lineage: Eukaryota > Metazoa > Platyhelminthes > Proseriata > Otoplanidae > Parotoplana > Parotoplana pacifica. The sequence goes on from JAUYWI010024898.1 coordinate 3,954, forward strand.
AAACGTTTGAATAAACTTTCTGATGAATACATTCCATTTGTGTACACCGAAGTACTTGAGTAAGTGGATGGATATTCTATAGTAATCAATACTTGATTTGGACATTATTTATCTTGGTAGGTTTCTTTGTTCCCAGATCCAAAAAAGTAGAAGTGCTTTTCCAAGCGAACACCGAACAGACGGGCCTAGTTTCTCATTTGAAGATGTAATTTAATATGATTTAGTAATGCTAATACCTCTTGACCCTACTAAATAACTTTATCATAATTTTGGATGAAAAAATACCGGCTACATAGTAATTCAATTATGTCATTTCTTTGAAACACGATAAAGCTATTTCCCCAACTTACTCTGTATTCCTGATATTTATGAATCCAAATAAGTACATACATGTTTATCTGAACTATTTTAGATCAATAGTTAAGTTGGAAGTGAACGTTGTCTGGTGGAAACGATTAAAATAATAACTCTTAGGGAATATTATTGAAAACCGATATCCATGAAACGATTTTTGAAATTTAGTGGAATAAGTTATGGAAGAGGTCATAACTTATTAGAAGCAGTTGGACAGAAAATTTTAAATGGCCGCTTGAGATATCTTGGGGCAATACGAAAATTTATGATCATTTTATAAAATTAAATGTTTTCTAAATAGCAACGGATTTAACTATTTGTTTGTGGCTTAAGAACACCATAGAAACAGGCACCATACCTCCAATTTTGAGTGTGTCAATGTATGGAGTGGGAGTGAGAGTTTATAATAAAAATCGAACCCAATTTTCAGAATTAGCAAAGGCAAAGTTTAAAAGTAAGCAAGACCAATAAAAATAGGAAAAAATAAAGTTTTGCGGAAAAAAGGTAACCACCGATGTAGAGCTCTCCAAGTCCGCGGTTCCTATTATACAACTGCAAGCAACCGACAACAAACCATAACAAAAACCGTGGCAAAGACAATTCAATTGACTTTTTCTTGTCTTACTCCTTTCTAAGAGATATTATAGCCTAGGCAAAGCGAGACTACATGATTAATTAGTATTCTATTTCTAAATAAAGCTTTTATCGATGAAGAATCAACAACAATACAAACAACAAGATTCAGGTAAATACACTCTTCTTTGAAGTCCAGAGAAATCGTCGGCATATACCGAATCAGAAATATTGCTGTACATACATTGTTGGAATAAAAATCAAACTCACATTTTTTAATTAAGTCTGATTAACCTTTTAATCAAGTACCTTAATGCAATCAACTCGAGCAAATAATCCTGTCAACCAAAACGCTATTTAACGCACTACTTGAAACTGAGGTATCTACTTCTTAGAAGCTCAAATCCAGACAAATCAATCAACTGATTCTGCTTCTTTTAAAAAAAGATTTAAATAATATTTTCCTGTTCAATATGCCGATTTATTATAATTCTAAGAATCAAATAGAAAGATTATTTCTAATAAAGAATTAACCATATGTGTTTCAATTTATTAAAAAATAATTTTTGGATATAGTCGAGTGAACATTGGCACAAAAAAATTTGCACAATGAATTTTGGAGAAATGCTTAATTATTTTTTAAATTATTTTTCTCTAAATAGCTATCCTAAAAAAATAGATGCTACCTAATTGTCCGTTGATGTCTATTTCCCAAGAGATAAATGACAATTATCCAATTTCTCCACATGATTGTTGCAAGACTTGAATAATTTTAGTAGTGGAATACGTCAGTTAAAATAATAAATCAATAAGCAACAGCATAAATTGTTCCCAGAGCCTACAGATGCCTATGCCGTGGAGGAACACAATTTCTATTATTATTATTATTATTTATTCTATATAGTCAATGTATGCTATGATGGGACAAATTAATCAATTTTGTTTTTTTACAGCTAAATAAAATTGTATAAAACAGAATTCTGGTACCTCAAATTGGCTAAATCAATTTCCATTTATTCTTTCTGACTTGGGAGATGCTTGATCATGGAATGAATACGGATCACAAAATACTAATCACACAAACCTACATAATCTGCGCAAGTTTACACAAATTTAAAAAAAAAGAATTATTTTTTAGTATATTTTTAAAAACAGAACAAACAATATTTTTTTATTGAATCAAATTTCATATATGAAACAATTTACGATGCAAAGAATGCTTTTGTAACAGCTCGGCATAATACACAACTAAGTGGAAACCCATTACATACTTGTTTATGCATATACCTCTGAGGTTTCATAATTGACAACTCTCTTAGGCACTGATAAAATATTTAGCCTACTAATAAAAAGTTCAGCAACAGTTCCCAGCTGGACTACTGGTCATCTCTGTGGTGTACCTGACCAAATTTTTATTATAAATTGGATAAGCTATCTCTGTATAAAGCTAATAATATCAGAACATTAGCTATGGCTGCCACAGAAAGTTGGCTAAATCGATTTCAAGATTTATCACATAATATATTATGCGATCTGTTTCAGATAGCAAGATAATTTTTGGAATAAATCATTCGGCCTGGTTCTGTCAAAGGTATTTTAATAAATCCATGCAGGTAGGTATAAATAAAATGATGCGATGACGCCCACAAAGTGCAAATGCTCCGCCTTGTTTTTACATTTCTAATAAAATTAAAATATTGCAACATTAATTTGGAAAACTATGTTGAAATTTCTTAGAGTAGGAGCACATTATAGCATTCACTATGTTCAAATATTTTGAAAGACAGATTTTGGTCATGTATGCGGGTCTATGAGACACAACAGGCACAGTCATGTAAACAGGAAGTAAAACTTGAAATAATCTGAAGTATGTTTAGTATCAGTGTTCTGGGAAATCAATAAGATAGTGAAAATATAATATCCTGTTAAGTACTTCAGGTTACTTGGGTTTCCAATATGAAAACAAATCTTGACATTTTGAGACACCATAAAACTTAAATGCAATGATAAGTATAATTTTAATCAAGTATGCAATAATGTATGTGCATAGGTATTATTATGACGGAGTGAATCATAAGACAATATCCAAGCAGAAAAATATTTGTAAATCATTCACACCCAACAGTACTTTTATGAAAATTATGTAGGTAGGTAACTTTGAGGGTTAGACATTTTTTCAAAAAGATCCTTTTATTGACAGAGAAGGCTCGTGATATGTCAAGCAATTTATTTTATTTAGTAAAATTGAGTTGTCAGATATTGTGTAAAGTGTGTTTCAGACAATGATTCAGAGATTCTTTCAGACAGTATGTTTCAAACAGTGTGTTTCAGAGAGTATAATTATTTTCAAACAGTGTCTTTCAGACAGTGAAATTATTTCAAACAATGTATTTCAGACAGTATGTTTCAAACAGTCAAACAGTATGTTTCAAGCAGTATAATTATTTCAAACAGTGTGTTTCAGACAGTATAATTATTTCAAACAGTGTCTTTCAGACAGTAAAATGATTTCAAACAGTGTGTTTCAGACAGAGTATTTCAGACTGCTTCAGAATGTGTGTTTCAAGGAGTCTGTTTCAAACTCTGTGTGTGTTTGTTTCAGACGGTATATTTCAAGCAATGAGTTTTAGATAGTATTTTAGTGTGTTAGGTATTACATATTAACTTAGACCGTGTATGTCAGTGTGTTTCAGATAGTGTTTCAAGCTCTGCAAGCTAGTTATTTCAAGCTAATTTATTCGAGTGTCAGTAGAATTAGAGATGAAGTTGATTAAACAGTATTTCTATTTAAATTGATTACAAAGTCAAGGTTTTGTATTTGACAAGTATAGATCAGCAAAGTAAAAAGTTGATAACCTTTTAGAAAAATAAGAACCAACTTTGAACTGCTGGATTGATTTGTTTCAGAAATGGAAGGAGATTGTCGTAGGTATTATAAATGTAAGTTTCTTTGCATAGTACACAAATAACTTGACCACAATATTTTATTAGGACAGCTGTCACAGAATATAGCTTCACAATATAGAAGAATAGGATAGGTACCTACCCAAACTAATTGGTCAGATTCTAATACATTGAAACTTTGATTAAACTTACAGAGCCATATTTATAATATTTACACATAGGTTGATACCAGAGGCTTTATACAATCACATTATACTTAATTTGCAAAGTTATTTATAAGACATTGCCATACAAGTGGATCGAGGTAACTTGAATATTTTATAGTATGACAAGCAAACTTAAGAACATGATTGTTGCTTATGTACTATTAATTCTTAAACACAGCCGTGGAAGTTTTCAACGAACGATGCGGTAGTTGTCCCATCTTATTTATTCGGTAACCGTTCGTCCGAAGTCGCTTACTTACTAAAAAGACATGTTAGCTGAGAGTCATTCTCCATGTAGGTACCTATATTATTAATATTAAAGTTACGAAATATTATAAAATCAGCTCCTACAAAAAATCAGAGACATTAGGTAGAAAGTCGTCGTACAACAATTTAAAAAGTAGTTCATTGAAGATAATGAAGTACCATCTATTCTGAACATGAAAGAAATAATCAAATGCTGTATTATGATTCACTAATTCAAGCCTTATGAAGATTTAAGTTTGGTGATTATAAAATTCGTCACAAAAGCACATTTTGGAACTATTTTTTACCTACGACGTAATTTAATTTGTACACGAGAATTAAAAAAAATATTATGGTTGACTTTTGAATTGAATTTTGCAACACTTCTCTTGTTTGCGATGTTGATAATTATATTATAATTTATTGTAAAATAGATGAATTTTACTTTTTTTAAATAAAAATAATTAACATTAAAATTTTACATTACCTAGTTTAACCAACAACTCCGCGATAGTATGAAACACTAATCTGTTAGACTTGATATTTGCTGTCAAATAATAATTTAATTTTCGGATAAAACGGATAAAACTACAATAAGTTCTTCTGATCTCCAATTAAATTAATTAAATTATTTTACTAGAATATAGGTGAAAAACTTAGACGAAAATATGTTTAATCACACAAATATACTTATGTATAATCTATAAACTTCTAAAGATAGAACTTTCCTGGGTGATACAACTGTCAAACGCCATGCTAATTGCTTAAAATGCATATGATACAAAAGCACAATGTCAGAAAATGTTTTGAAATTGACGTCTTAAGCAACATATTTGTACCAACTTTGTCTTTAATTAAAACAAATATTTTCCTCACAAACGTTCCTTATTGTAATTTACAAATTAACTTGTAATCAATTTTAATTTTTTTAAATATCGTTTGTGGGGGGTTCTAAAATTTAGGTTATATTTAGTCATAAATGGTCGGTTAAGAATCGCAATTATCGTTTTGCAATATTTTAAACATTGTTTTTAACTAACCACAAGTTTTAAGTTGTCAACAAATTTGAAGTAGATATTACGTAAATAGATATTGAAAAATTACCGACATTTCAAAGTAGGTAGCAATTTCGGTTACAATTAAACATTTTAGAACCCGATAGCATTAATACATAATTCTATACCATCTGCCGCATCTACCAACGTTGATGAATAAAGGAAACCTTAAAGAAAGAATTTTCTCTTTGGAAAAAAATAAAATTGGGTAAAAACAAGTAGTATTCGCTCACATTTCTCAGACATCCTCGATAATTTCTGGTGGGCACGGTATATCTACTAGTAATGTTCTCATATTCTTCTTTCTGTTGAGGAGGCCCACCCAAGGTCATCTTCCTGGTCCATAATATTGAATAAGGTTAATGTATAGAACTTTCCATTACCAAATCGTTGTCCAGAAATATGCGAATCTAAAAATTGATGAATTCTATGATATCTACATATTTCGTCATGCACCCTGACCTGCACACAAAATTTTGAAATTTGAGAAAGAACTTAAATATTTTAATACCACCAGTATCAACCAAACATTTGGATATGTGAATTTAAAATATTTGAATAATCCTATTTGTTTATAATGAAAATCTAGTAAATTGTATAGAACATCTGTTGGCCTATTTATTTTATCCAAGCAAGCTTTCCAATTTTTTCTAACAAAATGACACTATTTATTAAATAAATTATTATAAAATATATACAAGGAAATATGTATGTTAATTTATTCACTAAAATGTAGGTATACATACAGGTGAGCATTTTTTTCAACAACATAAAACTGCAGAATATCCCATATTAGTATTTATCTATTATTTGCTGAATACAACAAGCCATGATGCTGAACGCTTTTTACTAAATGAAACAGAGGATTTAAAATATTTACAAGTTGGTTATTGGGCTTCCCACAAAACTAATTAATTAAAAACTTACTGTTAAAATATTGTCAGTCTGAGCAATCTAGAAATAAAATCAGATAAAAAGTTATAAAAGAGAAATCAGTATTAATAAGTTATTATGTAAACTAATTCGAAGCTATTCGAACAAATGCCTCAAATATTCTGCATTTAAATTTTTAAACAAAGAACAAACCTTAAATTTTACGTTTCTTTCTAAAAAATGCTTTAATATTTTTTAGAAACTATAAAATAACTATTTATTTTAAATCTACATAGCTACATATAAATGGATTTTTTAAATTTCAGTTTTCGGTTTATTTTATTAAGTATGCATACTTAGTTAACAAGTGAATAAATTTAGAAAGTGATGCTCAGTTTGTTGGATAGTTGATATCTACCTACACACTAAAATTCCGATGCATTTTGACGCAAACAAATTGCTTTCCAAAAAATATTCTGCCTAAAAAAATTCCAGTTGAAACAATAGTTTTTATTTGTGCTGCATTAGGGAACATGTCGTGTAAAAACTATTTCGTTGGATTTTCCGATGAAATTATTTTAGTCCGACACTATTTCGACACGTTTTTTTACGTCGGAATTTTCTGGACTGTAGTATTGCAAACATTCTAATAGAAAACCTGACTGTGACACTTAGTTGAAATTGGCATTACATACTCGTAAATGTAAGTTTGAATTTCTATTTTTTTTCTCAGAAATTTTAAAATTTGAAACTAAGGATTTAAATGTTGTCATAAAATTTACCAAAATAATGTACAAGCCTAAAATATAATTAAATAAAAGATGGTTCCCAAGTTTTCACAAAATATTTTTAGAAACATACTTTTAAAAGTGTTAAGTTTTATTCTGACTTGGAATGATTACCTTTAGACCTGTACTGTCAAAAGCTAGAGCTATAATAGAATTTTAATATCAAAATTTCTGGTGCCGTAATAATTCTTGGTAAAATGGCGTCAATGAATAATTTGATAAACATTTCCTTTGGAATGTTAAGACTATCTAAATGGGATCCACTCATTTGTTAGACCGGTCATTTGATAGAGAACACCACTTTGATCAATTGATAGACACATACAATACACTCGTTTGTTAGAATGGTAATTTGTTAGCAGTGTCAATTGTTAGAGTGGTCATTTCATAGAACGGTCATTATTTAGATACTTGTAAGTATCTAGAGAGTATATGATAGCCTAATGCATAATTACACGTATTTAAAAAATGACAATTCTAATAATTGACCAAACAGTGAATTTCTATCAATTGGCCAAATCACTTATGAAATGATGTTTTCGATCAAATGACCGATCTAACAAATGACAGATTTATATATTTCTATCAATTAACTGGTCTAACAATGACTGTTATCCGGAAAGGTATGGCGTTTTTTAGTGAAAGTGAATGGTTTTTAATTTGATATAATAACAAATGAAATAAAATAGTTCAGAAATATAAATTCATCCAAGTGTACCAGTTACTTAACTGTTCACAAAGAACAATCATTGCTAGTTCTCCAAAATCCTTGTTCAATGTTTGATCTATAAAGAATCAAGAAACTCTCTGACATAGTGTCTAGTCTCAGTGACATGACACCCAGAAAATCCATACACAGCCTAACTATTCTCAATATTTTCTAAATACGAAACGTTCCATGAACTTCAGGTCTGGTCAATATGCTAAGCTGACGAATCGTTGTCACGATACAATTGTCCAAGAAGTGTTCAAATTCCGAGCTCTGTGTGGTCGAGCATTCTGGTGCATCAAGAAAATGCGTACTGTTGGGATGCAATTTTCGCGGAAGTGCTGAAAGCAATTCTCCAAAAATACTAACTTTTTCCCATCAATTACAATTAAAAAAATGAAAAACGCAATACATTTCCGGACATCCTATAAATTCATAATCACAAAAGTTAAAATTATTTTCTCATATTATTTTCATGACAAATCTTTATATCTAATGAATTAGCATATTAATTCACTCGACAAAACAAATGTGTGAATTTCATTTATCTCAAAATCTTATTTTATCATAAAATATATATTATTGGATTTGTTATAGAAATGCTTTTTGCTCTGAATGTCTATCCGAATTGCATATTTATCCATCATTTTTACAATTCCTCTTGATACAACTTAACCCGGACTAGCAACATCCAGCAATATGAATATTGGGGAAAATTCAGGAAATTAATTGAACGACTAATTAATTCCTGAACTGATCCAATCAAGTGGAAGCCACGTCCTACCAATTCAATAAAAAAAGACATTTTCTGAATTTGTGACGATCTTTTTTTTGTTTTTGTATACAGGAGACGTATATGTACTTACATAAGTATTATAAATTTCTAAATATATTTAGATTCTATAGATAAAATAAAGGCGTTTGGGGCATATTTTATACGGATAACACTAGTTTTATATAGAAAATTTAAGAGTCGAGATTGATGGCGGATGTTAAAATACAAATTGGGAGGAGGGGCATCTTAAGAACACCCCTTAGTGTCACATTGGTGTCATTCTTAACCATAAAATCATAACGATTTTATGATATTATCAGATATTTGTTGTTGTTCCGTGAGATTACCCCTCTGTTTAACTCTATTTAACTATGGACTCCTGCTCTACATATTACAGTAATAAATTCTAATAATTTCGAGAATTTGCCCCTTATCAATTCTTGAGTACTCAACAAATCCGCCACTCCCTAAAAATTATCCTTTCTCTCTCCATGCCCGCCTTAGACATATCCTACTCTATATCTACCATTATATTATGTAATGTACGCGTATGGTACCTGACAGCAACCATTCAATATTTTAGTTATTTTAACACTTTCTTTTGAGATCAAGAGCTATTTTGGTAAACGTTAGCTAGCTTTTAACAGTCGATCCGCGAATGAGTGATATTTTACATAATAAGAATGCAATGCAACATTGAGGATAACATTTTTAGTATTTTATGATGTGAAGCTAAGCCCTACCTCTTTGATAGTTCGTTGGACTGCTATAGAATGCCAGCTATTATCACTTATCCGTTTATTTTCAATTGTTATGTTGTAAATTTTCTCGTTCATTGAAACCAAAACTCCAAGCAGTCCTTGGAAAAGATATATGATGAGAAAATCAGACGTGCTTCCTTGTTCTTTGGGATTACCTGAAATATATATAAGATTGTCTTTATGACAGTTATTTATTGAAAACATAAAGGTTACATAATTTATCATAGTAGTTTAAGTTCAAAGTAGGCAAAAATTACAAAATTTTCACAAAATAAAATAATTAATTGAAATTGAAGATTGTATTTTAACTGCAATGAACAAAAGAATAATAAAATTTGTAATAAATATAAAATTAATAGAAATAAAGCATGTCTGATTGCAGTGATAGTTATTAGTCGTTTACAAACTCTAACCAGGAGCGTCGGAAGCAAATGATATCTGGCAGAATGTGCTAACAGAGGCCCACCCAATGCCATTGGCATTAATTTAAAAAAAATTACATTTGAAGTTAGGGACCCCTTCATAGTCTAGAGGGCCCTTCTCTCTCGACGAAAATAATGGTCTGACAGTCGCTGTCGGACTTGCCGGATCAACTCCAACGCCCCTACAGAAACATCAACAAACCTGAGTAATAGAGAAGTGAGGTAGACTGTTTGGTCTTCAGCTGTATTTCTATGTCGTCGCTAGATCCAGAAATAGGACCATTGTTCAGATTGTTGCTAATGATACTGTTGCCTAATAGCGTTGCTGTGGGAGAGGACGAAGATGTTGCTGAAAAGAAATTAAATATTAATATAAATTATCACAGTTAATCAACTTTAAAAATAATTATATGCTAGGAATCGAACTTGGTTTACATCTGTATAACTTGGGATTTCTGAAGCAGCTTGGTTGGCTGATAAGATAAACATTTTTATAGGAAATTTAAAACCATTAAAATGTTTAGAGAAACAATCATTATAAAAGCATTTTCAACTTAGAATAGAGTATTAAATCCCTTCAAACAATTTGATGAGACAAAGTTATCTAAAAAATTTTATTGAGTACCTACACACATTAAGTCAGCACATCGACCTATAGATAACCTACTTATTAGTTTATTACCAATAATCTGTGTTGTTTATTAATGCAAACCGTCACAATCAATGACCTACTTTTACAATATAGCAGGAAGTACAATCAATATTATACAGAGCACAATTTGGAATTGTTTTCTTGAATTCAAAATAACCCTATACGCACAAAACATTGTCCGATAAAAAGTTAAATTATTCAAATTTCGAGTTAGCTACCACTTTATCAAATATCCTAACAACAACCTGAGCAACCAGCAAACTCTCCTTGGGGAATTTTCATAAAAGTAGAACAGGCAGAGACGTTTTAATAAAATATCCAATAAATGCGACTTATTATAGAAACCTTAAAGAGTTGAGTTAGTTAGGGCTACTAGATTTTTTTAAAATAGGTTGGCTAGTTTATTTGTTTTTTTAGCAAATTTTAATTTAAAAATTAGCCTAAAAATTATCGATAATTGAAACTATTTTTAGTTTATTCTATTCCTGTTTAGTAGGTAGGTATCTACCTACAGCAACTACTTATAAACACAAACAATCGAAATCGACAAGGAAATTTATATTATTTGACCAAAATAGATTATTCTACATGTAATGAAATACTTATAATGCATCACGTCAATTTTCTAATGTTAAGTTTCTTAGCACCTAATTCTTAAATTCAATATTACATTTAGTCGAGCTTGTTTCAAGGTAAAACGTTTACTTTACATAATAATTCGTTGAGTTAACTTAAATTATACAATAAACTATTTAGTTACTGCGTTGGAACAAATCATATTTTATACAGTTAAAATAAATTGGTTTTAAAACATTGCTATAGTCAAAAAAACAGAACTCTTATTTTTTTGTACCTACACTACCTAACGTATATTAGGAACTGCTCATTGCTTCAACTTTGCTCCAATTAGCATGTCTGACAATCTGTCAATCAAATGACATGATCAATAAATAAAATATATAAAAAGTCCTTTAGAAAAAAGTCAATATACCACATTCATTTTATAAAAAAGAACTACTTTGTTAATGCTACGGACGTATATAATTAATCCACACTAATAAACCATTTTCTTTTTTGCTATCAGTAAAATCTTAATAAAAGCGAAACTTTAGGCATAATTAGGTTCATAAAATTAATATTTCGTTGGTTAAATTATTTTAACTGTTCTTGCAGATATTCATTGACATATATATGGTAACATTTTAGTTTTACAATCTCAATTTTCTAACCAAAAGTAATTCGCATAAAACCTTGCTTGTGTTTTTGCATATGGTCATAAAACAAGGTATCATGCAACATTAAATAAGCAAATGTTTTGAAATAGGAGATAGACATACAGAACAAATGATGCTTTAAATATCCATAAATGTATTATTATCTTTGAACATTGTAGATAAAATGTTAATTAACCATGTCGATTTCATAGTTTCACGGAATTTTATTGCTTGATTAGTCCTGTATCATTGAAAATCAGAAAGTTATGAGAGGGGGGGGGGGCTAGGGATTTTTATATTTTGCTAATTTGAATAAATATATTAATTATGGCTGAAATTAGGATAGACAAAATCCTATAAAAATAATTTATTCAATTGACTTTAAATCTAGTAACCAGAACATAAGAAACAAAAATACGAAATAGAAGTAATAGAAAAACTTATTCAAAACATTGAAATTATTTTAATTATCTTTATAAGAAAATACAACCCCCTTCAAAAGTAACCATAACAGTATAAAAAAGTGAAAAAAAGTCAGCAAAATATTGTTTCCAAACGAATTCCACAAATATTTTCTGGATCAATATTTTTTAATGAAATTTTCTAATATAGTGCCTTGCCATCTGCCTAAACAATGGAGAAAATTTCATTAAAAAATATGGATCCAGAAAATATTTTTGGAATTCGTTTGGAAACAATATTTTGCTGACTTTTAGTCACTTTTTTAATACTGTTACGGTTACTTTTGAAAGGGGTTGTATGTATATAGGTCAAATTCAAGGAGACCAAATATAGTCTCGTAGGGCAATTCAGAAATTACTAATTAGTCTAATATTAAACAATTATGCATCTAACCAAAATGGTATAAACAAGAAGATAGAAATTTTATTAAGGAAATGCTTGATTAAAGGGCGAACGAAAAAGTAAGGAAACAAAGTTTTGTATGATCCAAATAAGTTTTATGAAATGGTAAAAATACAATATGAACATCTAAACCAATGGTGTTTAGCCTAATGTGTTTAGAGTGAAATGAAATTATTTCTATAATCAAAGATGTAAAATCTGTTCAGATATGCAAAACTCTATATTAGAATCAGTTGCTTTACTTTTTGTGTATGCATTGGTTTACCTGTTTATAGTTTACTTTTGCCATTTCAAAAAACTAGTTTAGTTCATAAAAAAACCTTCTTTCGCGCTTGGATCATTCAATACCATCAATTCATATTTCTTTAATTTTGTTGTTGTTTTCTATCTTATAGTCCTACTATATTTTAAAAAAAGGAAATGTAAAATAATATGCTAATAAACTGAAAGTTTATTGCAATTTCTTGAACTTTAGCATGCCTATTCCGTATATGATACATTATTATGAGCTAAATAAAAAGTCGTATTTTTATATATACACAGAAATTGAGATCCACTGATTAGAGGACCAGACATAGCCAATGTGTTAAAAAATATTTTTTCTTTAAATTGTGGGTGACTTGATTTCAAAATCACTAAAAATAACCCTGCACATATCAAAAGAGTACTTTAAATCATTAAGGAGCCATTTATGTAATTGTATAAAACTCACTAATCTGCCCTGGAATGGTGGCCCATATAGAGACCAGCAACCAGCTTGTTAATGCTAAATTTTAAATATTTGGGCAAAACGATCATCAGTATTTTAAAAATATATATAGATTTCTAGTATTGGATTCACCAAATTTAAAGTCAATTGGACTAGTTTTTTTACCTGTTGACGTCATTTTAAAAAATCGCTTGTCCCTAAAACATTCTAAGGTACTATGTACTAAATTTAAGTTCAATCCATCTATGGGAAGTATAATATATCAGGGGGAGGGGGTCTAAAACCTTACCAGACTATGTTATGTAAAAAGCGTTACCGATTAGGGGAAGTGTGTTCATGAAAAGTGGATGGTTAATAAGGTATGTCGTATAACAGTGTTTAACATTTCTACTTTTATTTGTATTTGTATTACTTGTATTTTGATGCTAAAAATAATTCGCTTTTATTTATTTTTTACAGATGTTAGTTTAGCACATGTATATAGGGTTTAAAAAATCAATTCATAATTTTTTAATGGCACAAATTGGTTTTGGCTCTTAGGTTGTACCCTATGAACTAAAATCAATATTTTCAAAAATCCGAAATGCATATTTAACGCCCCGTTATAATCCCTAAAATATACCTTGTGGTCTCAGGGAGGGGTATCACCCCAAGGATTTCATACTTCCTGTGAATCGTTTGGGCAGAAATTTTGTACACAGGTACCCTGGAAAGATTCATTGACAATTATTTTTAAAAATCAATGTGGGGGCCGATGGTATCCTCATTTACCCAAGATTGGTACTATCTTCTTCTTCTTAATTCGGAACCGGGGCTGTCCGCGGCCGATTCCCTCCAGAAACTGGATGATCCTTGGGGGGTTGCTGAAAATTAACTCAAAGCTGGGTTTTGGGTCGTCGAAGGTCTTTCGCCTCTTCATTTCCCAACGTGAGCAAGCAATAAGGAGATCCTCTTCCTCCCCGCTGTTGGAGTTTTGGCATAAAGGGCTATCCGCCTTGCCAATGGAGTCAGGCATTTCCCGACTCGTAGCTGGTGAATAGTAATCCCCTCTGTGCGAGTAAGCTCTTCGTTCACTTTTAGAAAATCTTTAGCCTTTCTGTACCAATCAGAGAGTTTATTATTAGCTTCTTCTGTCTTCCGTCTTTTGGTCGCAGTTACTACAGATCAATCCATGAAGAATATTGATGGAGCCTGGAGAAAACATGATAATGTTATTTTTATTAAGATTATGATCAAAGTCGATACTACTTTCAAGTAATATACAGACACTCACCAACCAGATAAATGAAGCAGGAACAGTATGCGATCAGGGGCTTAACACTGAGAAGTCGAAAACCATGTGCATAAGAAATTCTGACTACGAGGGTATTACCTTTCAATCTTCTCTCTGCAAGTTAGAAGACTTCTGGAGATCTAAAACCATTTCGAGCAATGCTAAATGGAAATTGATGCAAGCGATTGGTTACAGCATCGCATGTGCTGTTGAAACCTGGAATGTGAGGCCAACAGCAGTTTTTACTGTTAAAAGCTTTCTAATGTTTGCATTTAAAGTTAATTTTAACTGGTCATCTTATCATGCTTCAGCTTCGGTGTAGAACAAGATACACACGATTACATAGTTTTGATTTGATCTTGAAGGGATGTTGTTTTTATGTTGAAGCCATA